>BPLQ01009922.1:0-50309 GCA_021605075.1 Caerostris darwini
GTTTTCTATCAGTAATATTCCTTCAATATTTAAGATAGAATAATAATATATTGAGGATATTTAAATATATTTAGAATAATAATATATTTAGAATATTTAAATTCTTTGAAAGATATTTTAATTTTTTATAATTAATAATTGAATCACGATCTGATAAATCTTTGTCGAGCATTTTATTTATTATTCATAAAATTATGGATATTGGTTTGAAGAGCTTGGGCTTAAGTTTCCTCGATCATTTATTTCGTTTTGTAGCATTTGTTTCGCACGTGAAGAATTGTGGCATCCCATTCCCAGCAGAGAGGAATGTACATTCTTCAACAAGTACATAATAACAACCTATCATTTAAATTTGACAGCAGATAAGCAGTGTTGTGGATATTTACATTACATGCAATGAGTGTTTTGTACTAATGTGAACGACCTGTCACTTAAACCTGATAGTAGATATTCAGTGTTATTTATAATGAGACTTCTTGAAATGAGAGATTGCATTTTCGACCTTTCGTTCGACAACAGGTCGAAACAATTACAGATGGGATATGGATTACGCCATGGGTTGTTGCATCTTCGTAGGTGATAGACCATATGTCAAGTAAATGTTTACTCCATTCAAAAGTGAGGGAATCTGACTATCCCCTTCTTGTCGGATTTTATTAAAGAAAGGTTTTTGAGAAAAAGGAAAGGAGAGAGTTCTGCGACGAGTCGATGAGAAGTGTTGCTTTTCTTTTTTTCTCTGAAGTGACTTCATAGGACGGAATTTTACATCTGTCCTCAAAGTGAGCCCCTTGTGGTTTCGTGTAACATGTCATGTGATCATTACGGTCTGCCGCAGACCGGGCGAATTAGATTTATCGTAGAGTCGGGAACTCTGAAAATCTCCGTCTTTGAAATGAACTGTACTTGTGTATCTAATTTATATCTTTAATATTCATTCCATTGTAAATATACAAATATATAATATGCATTTATAAATAACAATTCATATCTGCATATATAAATAATGCGTGTAAATAAAATTTAAATTGTCCCATGTACCTGAAAGTAATAATGCAACTCAATGACTTTGATTTTTTTTTAAAGCATTTAAAAATATTATTCGGAAAAGGTGGTGCTACTCTCCTTCCTACTGGAAAAAGCGGCGGGACAAAAAAGTTTCCCATCCCAGATATAAGAGAACCTGATTTGGTAAAAGATCGCATTCCCTAAACATGTTCATACGAATGATTTAATAATGTTTTTATACCTTTTCCACTTATAGCTACGCCATCGCTTTTAGCCCAGTTGAGACATATATGTTAAAGCAAAAAAAGTATGATTGTGTACATTAAAGAAAACGATGCACTTAGAGCTTGGAGTTATAACACTCTGTCATTTCCAATTTCTCGTGGGTTTCCACAATTCAATAGAACTGCGTCCAAGTGTCATTAAACATTTTACGGAGTGCTTAATGCTCCAGCATTTAGGCCCACCAGATGTGTGAAACATTCATAGTTGCTAAGAATAAAACAAATCTTCCGCCACTGAAATTGTATTAGATGACAAATAACTAAAATAAAAATCCCTTCAACGCTTTAAAAGACGGTCTGCAGTTTATAGTAAGTGGTTATTTATCTCAAATGTCGTCCATTTTTGGCTTTCTTCGAGTCTGAGGCGATTTTCTTTCTTGTTAGAAAAAGTTTCCTCGCCAACACACGGGTGGAGTTTTATTGCCTTGGCGCCATTCTTCTTCTTAAGTGTGGTCAATTGGAATTCTTTTCGGGAACGCTTTAAGCAGTGATTTAAATGATAAATGGCAGCTGTTTCAAGTATCCAATAGGGTGGGAGGAGATGGGCACGAAGATTAAAAATATGTTCCTCGTGAGATTCCGATAATGCTTTTCCGTTTCAAAATCGTTGTGAAACATATTAGTCATTCTGCGTTTGTTTTTATTGATACCAAAAGTTAATAAAATATAAATGCCTTCTATTAAGTCCGCCAAATTTATTGCATTGCATCGCTTACATATGAGGGTTTTCTAAACAAATTCACACTGAATAAACAATTTTATTTTATTTTTCAAAGAATTACAAGTATCAACTTAATATTTTTCTAACGCAGCTGGCAATACAGATAAAGTTCAACTGTATGCCATAAGCAAGAACTGCACCGCTGTGATTCATTGAGCACTGCCCAGGAGCATACGTGTAGCTAGATTTGATTTGATTTTTAGCTCTACGGTTATTCTTTGCACATTTTAGACTAATGAGACCGGGGCCTACAGTTTAACGTGGATTCCGATCCACTACTACTACTACACACACCACATCACTGTGCCTAGAGATGAGTTGCCCCTTTACAGTTTGGGAAGGATGTGGGGAGAAGTCTGACTGGGCTCTGTCAATCTCTAAGGTCATATGAGACCGGGACCTACGGCTTAAAGTGGATTCCGAACCACTAACATCCATGCCATTGCCAGGATTCGATCCTGAAGCCTGTGGTTCCAAAGACCAGAGCACTAGCCAAATGGCCATCAGACCGGCAGGTAGCTTGAAGATAAGCTACGGACGCGGAGTAAAAATGCCCCCACAACACTCTACACTCCTATTAGACCGAAACCTACGGTTTAAAGTGGATTCCGAACCCCTACACACATCCATGTCATCGGCGGGACTCGAACCCCAAACCTGTGGTACCGAGTGCCAAAGCACTAGCTACTCAATCATTAGGCCCTTATTAATGAATATATAATGACGAACTACTAGTACACTAGGATCGATATAGTTGAAAAAATCAAACTGTAATTTAAAAAATATCCTAATTATAAAAGCAAAATTCGTTATTTTATGTAATCTAAATAATAATTATAAGAATAACTTTTGTAATATTCTTTTGTCCACTCTAAAAGTACCTATTCTATTTTTTTTAAATGTGTAGATTTTATTTAAAAAGATTTTATTTCTATTTATTTAGTTTAAAGTGAAATGTCAATTTCATTATATTGATAGGTACGATCATGATTATTATGAGATCGAATAACGATTACCACTTAATTCCAATTCAATTTCTATTGATCAGTAGGAATTTCGGATCCTAAAAATCATTAAAAATAATCAGTTTTGTGCTGAGTGACATTGAGTAATGGAATTCAAGAAATATTAGACTGTGAGGTGATTTATTGTGTGAAAAATAAGTGGTCTCATCTACTCATTTCGCTGCGCTATTTTGCATAGAGAATATAATTCTTCATAAAAACGAGCCGCTGAAATTGCTTTCGAAATGAGATATTTAAAGAAGATTCATTCTCATTTGTTTCATTTCTATACCGGTCTTTTTTCAATGCAATTGTTGTTCTTTCCCCCACAAATCTATGTATCATTAGGTTGGACACAAGAAAGAAAGACGGATACAGTTACAGTCTCGATTAAAGCTACTTGCGTTTTATAAATGATTTTGAGTCGATGTCATTGAAAACGATCCTCTTTTCTTCCCTGATGACTTTCTGGGAAGTTAGGATGCCTGGATTGTTAATTTGTGTCGTCTCTTGTTACTTCGGTAGTGTGTGGATGATGTTCCGAAAACCATGGGTGGTTTCCATGGTACAATTGAGTGCGGCATTCGAGACAAAAATGATGATTCAACAAATGTGTTTTGCTGGATTAATCCATTGGTCCATTGCTGGATTAATGGATGAATGATCGTTCCTTTCATTCATCTTTGTCTTTGGACATCGCTTTGCTTCGTTAACATTCTTTATTTAATATTAATGGATGTATGTATAGGATTGGACTTAATAATGGTTATATTTGGTTATGATGTGATTTTCTTAAAAAGATCAGTTTTAAACTAAAGTAATTATCCAAAAATGTCTTAAAAAGATTTACGTTTTTTTAATTTTTGGGTTTAAAAATTTCATATCAAAAACAATAAAAAAAGTGGAAGCATTAATGATATTGAATAAGCAATTTTGCGAATAGTTTTCAGAAGTGTAACTCTTTAAGCAACTCTGGACTCCCGAGAGCACTTCAACAGCACATACCGCGAACAGCTGAAGAAGGAAGGGAAAATGAATCTCATTTACTTCACAATCATCAACCTCCCCCTCGTGGGCTGTCAACATTTTCACCTCTGTAGGAACAGGATTCCCAGCCTGTTGTAAAATCGCCCCCTCCACTGAGCACGAGCCATTGTTGTTGGGGGTTCCAAGGATTAATCAATCGCATTGCTTCGCCCATTACACCCCTGGGAACTCAATTTAATTTTGCACCGCATCGTGTCCGGCATACGCTGTCAACCTCCACCGGGGCACAATCCGCACAGTGTCGTGTCCAAACTTCGTCACGTCTACTGGACTAGGTTTGTGTAAACCTTTCGGTATAAGCTCTGAAGCACTGCGTTACGGGTCAATCCGCCGTGTTCTCACTCAAAACGAAGTGATGAATGAACTTGTATCCCAGACGCCAGATATTTTTGGAATATCATGATAGTTTTCGAAAGCTAATAATTTTTAAAGCTAAGAGAAAACTTCGTATAGGCAAGTTACTAGGAAAAAAACAGGGAGGAATTTTAATCTAACCTCTGTAAATATGTTTTCGACTTAGGAAGGAAATCATTTGTTTGGTTTGTCACTCTACGGTCATTTTGTGCACACTTTAGGATAATTAAATTGGGAGCTACAGTTGAACATGCATTCTGAACCCCCCTCAAACATCCATGCCACCAACAGGATACGAACCTGAAGTTCGGGGTACCAAGGGCTAGAGCTCTAGAAAATAGACCATCAGGCCGGCAGGAAGGATACGCTATTTCCAGGATGGCCACTGATGGCCTTAAAATGTTCGATTACTCGAGTATGACTCCTGAAAATTTTCCAAATTTTTATCTACTAATAGATTAAAAAAAATGTGTGAAATAAATTCAATGGCATTTATTGAACTAATATGTAAAAAAATATTTTTTTTATAACAAAGTATTATTTCAACATCATCATCATCATCATTGGCGCAACAGCCCTATGGTGGGCCCAGGCCATCTGCCTGCTGAAAGATTCCGAAACATGAGATGTTTTTGGCTAGGCTTTTATTGGCTAGGGTTGTCATCCTTACGTCCAACTCTCTACGGTCATAATAGATAGGGGCTGATGGACGAGTGGCTAACGATCTGGCGCTCAGTACCACAGCTTTCGGGTTCGAGTCCCGGTGGTGCCATGGATGTTCGGATGGGTTCGGAATCCACGTTAAACCGAAGGTCCCGGTCTCGTAGGATCGCAAAGCGTTGCGGGGATAGTGTCACTCGCGTCCGTAGCCTATCTTCAAGTTGCACGTGCCCCTAGGTAGTGCTGAATGAGTAACAGCAGTGCAGCCCTTGCTTACAGCATAAAAGATAACTGCCTGTGTATTGCCAGCTACAATAAAAAAACCACATGGATTTGCTTAATAAATTTCTTTTCAAAATTTAATAAAATATCTACAAATAAATTAATAAAAATTCCTTCAAATAATTTAACAAGAGTTTATTTTTTTAAATTATTGATGAAATATACACACTACTAAACTTAAATACAAAAACTTAATGTTCATCGCAAGTTTTAATTATTGTACAGTCACGACCAAAACAAAGGAACGTCCTTTTTAAATGGACTTAAGACAATAAACATAAAGACTTAAATGAATTTAAAAACCTGCCATTACGTCCTGCCGTCACAAACAAGAAGATTGGTTGACTGCGAATTTAAACAGTGCGAAGCAACGAAGCGCGCATAAAAATTCCCATTCACTCATGGCAACACTCGGAGCCGTTTTTCTTTCTGAGCGACTGCAGCACACATCGCGGAGCTTCAACGTCACTTCCTGTCAATAGCGTGTGCATCGATAAACAATCGCAATCGTGCATGAATGCGCTTTGTTATCAGTGAAAGTGACACATGTGACACACACTATCCGCTTCCGCCGCGAACTTATTGCCCACTTCCGTTGTTTCCTCACCCGGGGAGAAATAATTACTTCGCCATTGATGAGTCTCTCCTGGTGCTCTGGCTGATTGTAATTGGACGGATGCAGTCCTTCCTCTAGGGATTTAAATGTAATCAGAAATTGCAAACCTTGAATGTGCGTTCTCGGAAGCGGATCTTTGCGGAGAACCAGAAAGATGGCTGAGAGGTTAATGCTGATTTATGACAATTGATTAAGGTGAATGAAGGGGCATTAAGTGAAGGAAAAGGATTTTCATTTGATGATGTAAGAGTGACCTTTATTTTATTATATTTAAACAATTAGAATGATGTTTGAAAATTTTAAAATACCTTTTGAGTCATGATTTTGAATTTGTATCTATTATTTATCATCATTTGTGGGTCTGATGGCCGAGTGTCTAGCGCTCTGTATCACAGGTTTTGGGTTCGAGTCCCGACGGTGCTAGGGATGTTTGTAGGGATTCGGAATTCATTTTAAACAGTAGGTCTCGGTCTAATAGGGCTGTTGAGCGTTGGGCGTAGTGCTGACAACCCTACCCATTAAAAAGAAAAACATCTCTCATCTCGTAATCTGCCAGTAGGCAAACGGCCTTGGCCCACAATAAGGCTGTTGCTCCAATGATATTGATGATATTAAAACTGAATTAACTAATCAATTAACAGGAATATTTTAAATTCGTACTCTACTCACGTTTAGTAAATAAATTTTTTTCATCCTTTTAGAAGAGGAAAAAAAAATAATAATGTAATCGTTATGACAAGAAAAATGAAAATGTTGAAAACATGTTTCATTTCCGATTTAACAGTTCAATTGTTACAATACTAGTGAACTGCAACAATAAAAGCCAACAAAGACGAACAAAATTCGTCCATTGTTCTTTCAGATAACGAAGTGAGTTTGTCGCAATTGATTTATGAATTCTTTTGTAATACTAAGACTATCTATTACATTGTAGAAATCTGAATTAAAAGCAAAATGATAAAGTGAATTCTTTTGCAATGATAAATAGGTCAGAATGAATGAATACAAAAAAAATTTGTGCCAAACACATCGCCAAGTTGCCATTTCAGTAATTAAGCAAAACTAGAAATGAATGGGCCAGGTAGTTTGCGCGGTAAAATGATATTACGCCAAAATCCTTCACTGCGTTGCCAAATCGCCAAGTAAACAAACAAAATGGTTGCCGAAGTTCGGAGTCATTGTAAAGTGTTATTTCGCCAAAATGTATAGCCAAACAGTGCTTTTACGCCAACATTAGCAGCCAAATAGCTATTATGTCAAAGTTTATTCTTGAAAAGGCTTTGAAGCCAAAGTTTATCGCTATAACGCCAAATATTATCACTATCCTGCCAAAATTTTATTCCTCGAAATGCTTTGTCGCTAATATTTATCGCTTTATAGCCAAATTGTTTCATTAAGCGAACTTTGTATTTGAGGTGATTTTATGGCAAACTTTAGTGCTTTATCTCCAACATTCATCGCTTTATCGCCATTTTCACTGAAAAGATTTTATTATATAAATTTTTAAAGAAAAAAATGCTGTATCGCCAATATTTATCGCTTTATAGCCAAATTTTTTCATTAAGCTGATCTTGTTTTTCGAGGTGCTTTTAGCCAAAAGGTAATGCTTTATCGCCAATATTTATCGCTTTATACCCAACTTTTTCCACTAAGCTAATCTTTTTTTTTTTTTTTTTTTGAGGTGCTTTTACGCCAAAGGTAATACTTTATCGCCAATATTTATCGCCGTATACTAATCTTTTCCACTAAGCGAATTTTTTTTTCTTTAGATGCTTTTACGCCAAAAGGTAATGCTTTATCGCCAAATTTTTATCACTAAAAATTTTATCTCTGGAACACTTTTGCCCCAAATGTTATCGCTTTAAGGCCAAAATTTAGCACTATTATACCAAAAAAATTATCTCTAAAAAGCCTTTACGCCAATTTACATCGCTTTATCGCCAAAATTTTACCAATATTATGCCAAGATTTTAATTTTTTTCTTTTTACGCCACATATTGCCGCTTTAACGCCAAAATATATCATTATTTTGCCAGCATTTTATTCCTAAGTTGCTTTTTCACCAAATTAAATCACTTTATCGCCAAATTATCATGTGGAATTTTAGTTTGCTAACTCACAAAAATGTATTGTTTACACAAAAATAATAATCGCTGTTACTAAAATTTCGCCAAAATTATTCACTAATTCGCCAATTTTTTTTTTTAAATGTCAAAAAAAAAAAAAAAAAAAATCTTGATCTTTACGAAGCCAAATTCAAATGAGAAATTAATATTATCAAAAGAGAAAAAAAGTAGAAGAAACATGATAATAACTTACCTTTTATTGTGTCATGTCCTTCGTCTGTGGTGGAAATGAACGCTTTATTCCTTCCATAAAATCAAAAAAAATTTTGCGGATGTCAAATTTGTGCTGTCGCCGCCACATGTACTCTGCCAGATAATTATCAAATGTTCCGGACACATGACGGGTGCCATGAAGCGAACGTTTCACAGCACTCCAAGTACCCTCCATTGCATTTGTATGGGCTCCTGTCTCCGGGTCTTTAAATGTTATGCTATGGTTGACCGTCAAATGTACAAAACCCTCATGTGAAAGACAATTGTACGACGACCAACAGTCTGACATTATTGTAGTACCCGGAAGTATTCTCCTTTTTATTATTTCAAACAAAACATCCGCACTTCTATTTTCTACCACTTCAAAAAAACATTCATCCGAATATCTCAATATTCCTCCAAACACCCATTTACCCTCAACATGCTTACCTCTATTATACTTCCTTTTACCAAATTTTGATTCATCAATTTCAACAATTCTTCCAACACCTCCAATCATACCCTTAAAATTTAAACACTCGTCCATGCACACCTCTCTACAAAATTCATGCCAATCTGTTATCGTTTGATTCGCAACCAATAAATCATTCATAGCACTTTTGCTCCTAATTTCATTCACCCAAGAATATGTTAACATTAAAATTAGACCCATACTCATATTACTTTGGTCAAACCAAGAACCCTTTCTCACTGACCTTCTAATCTGATGAGCATTCGTTCCTTTCTTTCGACACGCCCATACTTTTCCATCACAAACATCAAGACAATCAACCAATTTCATATCAGAACTGCACTTTGGACATTCATACTTACTAGCAATCAATCCATTTTCCATGCAATACTTAAGCACCGCATTCGCACCCAATTTATTCAATTCATAAAAAAAGTAAGCATGCAGAGGCCCTTTCATCCATTCCGCAGGCTGATAATACCTTACACCATCCCATTCACCTTTCATCCATTCCTGTACTTGCATAGCCATAGCAAATGAATATAGAATACTTGACCAACAGCACAAATCCACAGAAAAATTTAAGTTGCAACTCCGTTTTTAGTACGTTAACTAACGTTCTAAAAAGCTAAAGCTTCAAATATTCCGTGTGAATTTAATTACGGTTGCCACAAAATTCTAACTAAATGAACATCTTTAAAAAAAAATTAATTATTTAAGAATAAAATATAAGTTATTAATAAATAAAAAAATCGTTTTTCTTATTTGTTTCTTACTTTCCTGAGTGGCAACT
Source organism: Caerostris darwini (assembly GCA_021605075.1). Classification (NCBI taxonomy): domain Eukaryota; kingdom Metazoa; phylum Arthropoda; class Arachnida; order Araneae; family Araneidae; genus Caerostris; species Caerostris darwini. The sequence goes on from BPLQ01009922.1 coordinate 9,557, forward strand.
TCATTAAATTGTTTATGTTCTGAATCAGTGGCCGACGTACGGTGTAAGAATAAGTTCGGAATAATCAATAATTTATTAGAATACTTATTTAAAAGAATACAAATTTATGTTCTTATTTACTGCAAATAATAATATAATCAGAATAACAATAAATAGTCGTTAAATGTCATTAGTCATTCGGAAAATGAAACTACGAATTCCTCTAATTACAGTATTGCAACCCTAAAGAAATTGGAGGAAAATTAGCGAAATATTCAGGGTTGCAAGATTGGCGACTTCCTCAGGGGTACAGTATCCTAGATTTTAACCAAATGAATTGTTTTGTGTTCACGTATTGTGATGAATTGAATCCACGTTTGACATCTATACGAAGATCTAAAGGAATAAAAATAGCCCTGGAACTTTAGAAAATATACATTAATTCTGGAAAGGAAGAAGTAATCTGAAAAAAAGAAAGTGAAATTGGAAAAAAAATTGAGCAAATAGAAGATTTGTTTATTATTTGACTTGCCAATTGGGTTAAAATCTAGAATCCTGTACCCTTTGTGCCAAACACATCGCCAAGTTGCCAATTCGGTAAGTAAGCATAGAAATCAATGGGCGGTAGTTTGCGCGGTAAAATGATATTACGCCGAAATCCTTCACTGGATTGCCAAGTCGCCAAGTAAGCAAACAAAATGGCTGCCAAATTTCGCCAAAATTTATAGCCAAGCAGCGCTATTACGCCAACTTTAGTAGGCAAATAGTTATTACGTCAGAGTTTATACCTGAAAAGGCTTTGAAGCCAAGGTTTATCGCTTTAACGCCAAATATTATCACTGTCCTGCCAAAATTTTAATCTTTGAAATGCTTTATAGTCAACATTTATCGCTTTATCGTCAACATTTACCGCCAAACTTTTTCATTAAGCGAATTTGGTTATATGTGCTTTTAAACCAAAAATTAATGTTTTATCGCCAACATTTATCGCCAAATGTTTGCATTAAGCGAATTGTTTTTTGCTTTTACGCCGAAAGTTAATGCTTTATCGACAAATTTTTATCACTAAAAATTTTTATTTCTGGAAAACTTTTGCGCCAAATGTTATCTCTTTTATGCCAAAATTTAGTACTATTATGACACAAAAATTATGTCTATATTGCCTTTACGCCAACTTATATCACTTTATCGCCAAAAGGTTTCCACTATTATGAATGTTTTCTTTTTATGCCACTTATTGCCACTTTAACGCCAAAATATATCATTATTTTGCCAACATTTTATTCCTAAATTGCTTTTACACCAAATTAAATCGCTTTATCGCCAAATTATTATGTGGAACTTTATTTTACTTACTCACAAAAAAGCATCGTTTAAACAAAAATAATAATCGCTGTTACGATAAAATTTTGCCAAAAATTATTTGCTAATTCACCATTTTTTTTTTTTTTTTTTTTTTTTTTTAATGTCAAAAATAAATCATGTTCTTTATGAAACCGAATTCGAATAATAAATTACTATTAATAAAAGAGAAAAAAGAAGAAGAAACCAGAGAATAACTAACATTTTATTGTGGTATGTCGTCCGTCTGTGGTGGAAACGAACGTTTTATTCCAACGTTGAATTTATGAAAAAAATTTGCGGATGTCAAATTTGTGTTGTCGCGTTAATAAAGCTTTTAAAGTGTAACGTTAACTAACATTCTAAAAAACTAAAGCTTCAAATATTCCGTGCGAATTCTAATTACGGTTGCCACAAAATCCTAACTAAAGAACATCTTTAAAAAGGAAATCAATTATTTAAGAAGAAATATAAGTTATTAATAAATTAAAAAATTGTTTTTCTTGTTTGTTTCATATTTTCATGAATGGCAACATCATAAAAATTATTTTGTTTTGTATCAGCGACAGCCGTATATTATAAGAATATGCTCAGAATAATAAATAATTTATCGGAATACTTATTTAAAAGTATACTTCTGTTTTTAATTAGTGCAAATAAGAATTCTGCAACTAATTATCGAAATAGCAATAAAATAGTCATTATATTGTTCGGAAAATAAAGCTATGAATTCCTCTAATTACAGTATTGCAACCCTAAAGAAATTGGCGAAATATTCAGGGTTGTAAGATTGCCAATTTCCTCAGGGGTACAGTATTTTAGATTTTAACCAATAACATTTCGCGAAAATGCATTTTTTGAATAAAATTTTACTTAGTGAAACAATTTGGCATAAAAGCATTTCAGGAAAAGATTTTGGTCAGGCTAGTGAAAATATTTAGTGCAAAATCGATAAATTCGGTGTAAAAGCAATTTAATGAATACAGTTTAGCGTAATAACTCTTTGGCTACTAATGTTGGCGTAATAACGATTTTTATCGATGAATTTTCTCCAAGTACCATTTTGCAACAACACTGAACTTCGGCAGCCATTTTGTTTGTTTTCTTGGAGACTTGGCATCCTAGTGACAGAGCGTGGCGTAATATCGTTTTACCACGAAAACTGCTGAATTCAGTATTATGTTTATTTGGCATCCTGGCGATACATTTGGCACAAAGTGTACAGGATTCTAGATTTTTACCATGTCATTGCCTTTACGCCAAATTTTTACCACTATTATGACAAAATTTTAATGATCTGCTTTTACGCCAAACGTTATATCTTAAAAAGATACTTTTAAGCCAAAATGTATCACTATTTTGTCAAAATTTGATTCCTAAATTTCTTTTAAGCCACATATTATCGCTTTAACACTAAATTATTATGTAGAATTTTGTTTTGCTGACTCACAAAAATGTATATTTTAATAACGTTTATAATCGATATTAGGATAAAATTCGCCACAATTATTTGCCAATACGCAAATTATTTTTTCCACTGTTTCATCAAATATTTAACGTTTTTTTACAAAGCCAGATTCAAATAAAAAAGCAATATTAATACAAAAGAAAAAAAAGGAGGGACCATAGAATAACTTACATTTTATTCATATATTCTTTGTTAGAAGCGAAAATGTTTTTTTATTACCTAACTAAAACTTGTCCATGCATAGCCATATCAAATAAAGAAGAAAACAAGACCAAGAACATCATCACCAAACCGCAGGAAAATATAATACGCTCCAGCGGTTTGTTTCTTCAATGAATTAAGTTTCTGAAATTAAAAATTTATCTTTTTTTGAGTGAACCCAAATAACTGTTGCCACAAAACCTTCATTGTGTCAACAACACTAAAAAGAAAGTGACACACAAGACCACAGAAAAATTTAATGCTTTCGAGCGGCGTTTTCACCGTGAACTAACGCTCTAAAAATGAAAAGAAAATTTTTTCGAGCGAATTCGAATAACGGTTTTTATAAAAGTTTAATTATCGAAAGCATTAAAAAGGAAATAATTAATTGATAATCAAACATAAGTTATTAATAAATTAAATTTTTTTTCGTATTTTCATGAGTGGCAACATCCAAAGAATTGTCTATTTTCTGTATCAGTGGCCGACATACGTTATAAGAACCATCTCGGAATAATCAATCATTTATCGGAATAAATATTTAAAAGAATATTTATTTATGCTCTTTATTTACTATATATAAAAAAATCTGCAAAAAAAAAAAATAATAATAATAATAGAAATAAATAGGCATTATAATGTTCGGAAAAAGAAGAAGCTACGAATTCCTCTAATTACAGTATTGTAACCCTAAAGAAATTGGCGAAATATTTCGGGTTGCCAGATTGGCTACTTGAGCGGTATAGTATTCTAGTTTTTAACCAAATGTCTGTCATTAATTTGCTTGTTATTTATTTCTATAAGCATCATGTGATACTTTGTGGAGCACGAGGATTTGTAGTAAACCTCAATAATAAAAAAACGTAATTATAAACTTTTAAACATGCAGAACGTCTTAAAAAGTAATTGAAAGGAAATTTAAATTACACTGCAAATGGATTTGAATTATTTCTTACTTAATCTTTTCAGTTGGGGCAAAATTGTTAAACTGTTTTCACTGAAGTTTAGTGAAGCACAAAAAATTGTTATTTTTGAATCTGATCGAATCTTTAACAAAAATATGAAAAAAAAAATTATCATCGTATTTGTAAGAAACATACAGTAAATAGAAAGAGAAGCTTATATAATTACGGAAACAAAAAACCACAATGGATGAACCAAAGCATTCTGAAATGTTTGGACACACTTTTCTGCATGCAGTTTGTGATTGATTAAATCCAACTCTGACAAAGAGGCGAAGAACAAAAGAAAATGACATCGGAATAATCCAAAGCGAAACATCACAAAACAAAGCAGGGAAGAAATAACAACAACAACAAAAAAAAAAAAAAACACCCTTCCGAATCAATAGCGTGTCGATTTTTCTTGTGTCAGGGTTAAAACCAACAAATAAAGAAAGATAAAAAAAAAACGTGGTTTTTCTATGGAAAATCGAATTTGACATTAAAAAAAAGTCTACCAGATTATTACAGATGAATTGATTTGATAATACATTTTGGTGGGGCCAAAACCTTCAACATTCTCGTTGACTATTCGAAATGGAAATATGTTCGTCACATAAAATATTATTCCAGAAATTTTTATGACGTTTTCAGAAGGACAGTGAATATCTCGGCCTCTGGATTCTGTAACTTTTGTCATTTTTCACAAAGACAAACCGAAAAAAAAATTAAAAATATATCAAACATTTTCTTTTGAAGTATCTTACACTTACACCAATACACCTATTTAGAAAAGAAAAGAAAAAGAAGGGATATTCCATATCATATATCATCATTGGCGCAACAGCCCCACGGTGGGCCAAGGCAGTGATTTCTTTTTTAAGAGATAGGTTTGTCAGCCTTACGCCCAACTCTCTATCGTCATATTAGACCTTGGGGCGGAAGGGGTGGTGGTGGGGCAGCTGAAGGTCGAATGATTAGTACTCCGGCGCTAGGTACTACAGGTTATGGGTTCGATTCCCAGTGGTGCCATGGATGTTAGCAGTGGTTCGGAATCCACTTTAAACCGTAGGTACCGGTCTCATAGGACCGTAGAGCATCACGGAGCCCAATCACACTTCTTCTCACCCACATCATTCCCAAACTGTAAACTCAGTTCTAGACGCAGTGATGGGGTGTGAGGTAGTAGAAGTAGTCACGACCGGTTTAAAGTGGCTAAAGTCCGGTTAATTACCGATTTAAAGCCTACGGTTCAAAGTGGATTCCGAACCGCTACAAACATCCAGGGCACCGCCGCTACATAAACACGAAACCTGTGTCACACAGCGCTAGAAACTCGGCCATTCAGGTCCTTCATAAATTAATAATCAGCAGTGACACGTTACTTCAGTTCTTCCGGTTTTTTTTGCAGCTGGTAAATACTTACACCGGGGTCTTTTTTATGCCATAAGTGCTGCACAGACGTTACCCACTTAGCACTACCCAGAGGGCGCGTGTAATTTAAAGATCTACGATCCTGTTAGACCAGGACCTACGGTGTAAAGTGAAGTCCGAACCGCTACACACACCAAGATATCGCCGGGACACGAACCCGAAACCTGCGGTACGGAGCGCCAGAGCGCTAGCCACTCGACCATCAGGCCCCAACATAAAATCTAATTCTGGGAAGTTTTTATGACTCTCACAGAGCGGAGATTCGACGGTGTATATCTCGGCTTCTTGATTCTGAAACTTTCGCAATTTTCTCACAAAGAAAAAATAAAAAAAATAAAGATAATGAATCGATTGATTGCCTTTTTTTCTTCTCCCATGTCTTGACTTCTCCAGAACTAAATTTAGACATTTCAGATATCAGGGGGTACTCAAGAACTTTGACACTCACGGATCTCGTGCAAAAAAGGTGCTTAAAGTTCTAATCAGGATTCGAACTTCGTGGTTAAAAATTAAATGAGGGATCTTTGAAAGGACGTTGATATGAAAGTTTTAAATATAGAACAAATGGAGAAATCTCTTGGGAAGGTAGGGTTATATTGAATAATGTGTTTTCTGCAAAAGCCTGGTGTGTCCATTTTGCTGGATGGTTAAAAACAAAATAGTTCAATCATTTTCTTTTTAGGCATCGTTCACTTCAATACTATTTAGAAAAGAAAGCAAATAAATTCCGAATTATATACAATTAGCATACAACTTAAGGATTCATGGCAAAATTATTCTTAAATAACAATAATACACTATTTCATATCATGTAGCCCCCAGTCATTTGAAGATTTACGACACTCTAATGTGCAGCAAAACTAAAGCATCAGTGGCGCAACAGCCTCACGGTGGGCCACCATAGCCTTACTTCAAGATACAGTCGCCCCTGGTTATAGCTAAGTGAGCAATGTCGGTGCAGCCCTTGATTATGGCATAAAGATAACTGCCTGAGCATTTGCCAGCTGCATCAGAAAAAAAATTAAATCCATACTAATATCTAATATACATTTATTAATATCTAATATCAAGCATCGTCAGAAATAATGATGTGTTGAAACAAATGTAAAAATTATTTTTGATTCAGATAAATACACTTTTCTAAGAAATAGGAAAAGCCAATTAAAAAACTAATATTTATAGAGTAAGATTTCAAAGGAACATTCGTTTTTTAAAGTTAAATAAGTATGTAACTAAGACTGCTGATACTACACGAACGTCCAAAGAATTTATTTTTGGGAATGTTTTCGTTCCAAACACACCAAATTTAAAAAAAAATCGTTTGCTAACAGAGATTTTTTGGAATGAGATCAAAACATGTTCATTTCTTTTTATGACTACGTTTTTTAAATATCGAAATTAAAGTTTCAAAATTGTATTTTTAATAACCTATTTAACAAAATATCAAATATCTACGAGAAAAAAAATATTTTTCCCAACTTACTTTTAATTTTCTACTATAAACCTTTCTAAGAAATATTTCAAATTGAAAACCTATTTTACTCCTGTTCTTATATTGATAGACTTAAAAGGAAATTACAAAAAAAAAAAAAGACTACCAAAAGAATCAGATGGAAAATAAAAGGAAACATCCATAATTTTTTTCTTCAATTCTAAAAATTATTCAGGCACAAAATGAATGAGGACTGATTCCAGAAATACATCTGATATGAAACAAAAAGAAAACAAAACCTATTTTAAAACTATATGTGGACTTTGTTTTGGAACATTTCGTTCCTTCTTAAGGAGTTCCAAAACAGAAGAGCCGATGCCACTTCCCCCAAATCTGTTTGAAAGGAAAGAAAACCGAGCTCTCAGAACTATTTGTCATTCGCTTTGGATATCAAAAGTAAATCGAGTTGTTTTTCAACCCAGAGTAAAGAGAGTGAGTTTTAGGATTGCGGAAGATCTGGTAGGGGAAGGAAAGTAAAAGAGAAAAAAATGAAATAATTCGCATTTATTTCCTGTGTGAAGTACGGTTGGAAGGGTGTCGAGATGAAGGGCCCGTTCAAGGAGGACACAAAAGAATACATGAATACCATTAATCGAAGGGAAACTTACAGATATTGCAAGAGTACATGAATAACGCATTTTTCCCCGATTGAATCCCATCTACTACACACAGCAATCGTCGTGCTCCAAAGGGTTATTTCAGATGTCACATTTTTTTAACAGCAGAGGAAATGGATTCATTTTCTAATACCCACTGAACGCAGTTCACGGTTCTGTAATGCATTCAAAATGGGTATTCTTTATCTGTTGCTTGGTAGAATCATTTTGAAATACTTCACTTAATTCTAAAGAGAGTTATTAGTTTATATTTGTTAGATACTTTTTTTTTTAAAAAAAAGGTAATATTTTAGAATATAATTTCTAATGTAAAGACATGTATTGTACATTAAACAGCATCCACATTAGCACTTAAATGTTCTGAACGCAGCTTCCATTACTGCAGTTTGGAACCATGCGGAATAGAAAAGCATGCGGAGTTCGTTGGTTAAAGTTTGAGGAAGAACTACAGCTTGACCTGTCTACCGGGTTTCGGTCACGCATCAAAGGATGAATCTCAATCATTCTCATATGGAGAAAGATTTAGTCAGATTCGCTAACCAGTTATTAACTGGTTTGTCAGAACATTCTCGTGTGCCTTGATACCGCTCCGATCAGAGTCGTTTTTTCCTGCGCATGAAATAGATTTTTGCGAACCCCAATTTTTGATTAACTGCCACTCACAGCCAGAAATAAATTAGCTTTTTTTTCGGGGTCACACGGAGACACTCAGCAGCGAGATCAAATTGGGATTGATTCAACACGAATTGCACTCTCGTCTGACGCCGGTTAAGGGGAAATAGCGGTGCTTATTTTTTGAATTCTAATTGAACATTTAGGGCCTAACGTCTGAGTGACTATCTCTCTGGCTTTCGATACCACAGGTGTCGGGTTCGACTTCCGCAGGTGCCATGGGTTTTTGTAGTGGTTTGGAATTCACTGTAAACCGTAGGTTTCTCGGTCTCATAGCATCTCGGAACGTTGCGGGGGCAGTGTGACTCGCTCCCTTACCTCATCTTCAAGCTGCACGTGCCACCCCCCACCCCCGGGTAGTTCTGAATGAGCCACAATGGTTCATCATTTGCTTCTGGCATAAAGATGAACCGTCTCTGTATTGTCAGCTGCATTAAAAAAACCGCAACATCATCAGAAATTCGAACATTTTCCAAGTGCCGCAAATCCAAATGCGGCTTTATCTGCCAATTATTTGTTTAAAAACTCGTTGAAATTAGTTTCTTTAATATACACCCCTATAAAATTACTTACTCAAACCTTTCTGATACAGATGCTCTGTGAACCGCAACGAATGAATTCCTATATCCATTGAGAATATACATTAAATAAGAGAATTTTCACGAAAATATTTGAAGAATGTATTTTTAAATTCCTTCGGGGCACAGATGCAAATCCCCTCCTCCCCCCTCTTTGTGGCAGATTATCCGAAAGTGACATTTCGGCTTCGGGCGCAGAATACGTTTTCAGATGCGAAAAGAAAATGACATAAACTGCGTGTCATTGCAACAATTCTACTCGAAAGTATTTTAAAATGAGGATGATAAGGTTTTAATAGCATCGTTACAATGTTCATTTGCATTTATGAACAAAATTTTTATTTACAGAATAACGGATTCGTGAATAGTGAATCGTTGTGAGTGGTTCGGAATCCACATTAAAATGTAAAAAAATGGTATTAAAGTAACAAACCAACGCTAACTATTTACAAAATAAAATTTTCAATTACGCCTTGCACCTGGCTCTGTGGTAACGTGCGCCGCTGGTCAGCCTTAGGGATGATGTTTCATTCGCTGATTGCTTTGTTGTAGACGCCGTTTTAAAAAACGAGGCCATTCGATAAAGTTTGTGATGTTCAGCATCTTGCCTTGTTATTCAGACTACGTGATGGAAGTTTTCAGGTTTTTCTCCCATATGATACTCAAATGTTGGGTAAGTCCTCCTCCCCAACGACATGAAGCCAAGTTAGATTTCTATCTAAGAGTGTTCCATCGCAAACAGAAGCCGCCACTCTCTCTACTTTATGATGGCCTGATGGCCAATTTCCTACAACTCCGGCCTTTGGGACTTCAGGTTCGAATATTGGCGGCGGCATGGATATTTGCGAGTAGTTCGGAATCCACATCAAACTGTAGGTCCCGGTCTAATTAGCCTAAAGTGTGCATGAGATGACCGTAGAGCGACAATCCAAATCACAGCCAGAGATAACTTCGATTATTTTTCGCGGTCACATAGAGACACTCAGGAGCGAGATCAACTCGGGATTGACTTGATCCGAATCGCATTCTCGTCTGGACGTTCCATAAGGGGAAATAGCGGGGCTTATTTTTCGAATTCAAACTGCCCCACGCGTAGACAGACGGACGTTTTTCAAATGTTCTAAATCTAGATACGGCTTTATCTGTCAACGTTTTCGCTATATTTATCCATTTCACCCCATACAGCTTACGTTTTTTCAAATATGGTCCAGTAAAGTAAGACCTAAACAGTCCTGATAAAGATTCCGTCTGAGGCCGAATCTTGAAAATTCTCTTATTTACGAAATTGAATAAGAGAATATTTGAGAAAATATTTCCAAAATCTATTCTTCAATTCCTTCGGGACACAGAGTCGCGTGTGAATTCCCCCGCCGCCCCTCTTTGTGACAGATTATCCGAAAGTGACATTTCGGCTTCAAGCGTCGAACACGTTTTCAGATGCTGAAAGAAAATAGCATGAGCCGTGTGTCATTGCAACAATTTTACGCAACTGTATTTTAAAATCAACGGATAAGGTTTTAACATTATCGCTATCATATTAATTTGCACTTATAACCTTTTTTTCATTTACCGATTAGGGACTAGAGCTCTGACCCTTCTTACCACAGTCTTAAATTCGATTCCTCGCAGAGGAGTGGCATGGATAATTGTTAGTCATTCGGAATCCACGTTAAACTGTAGGTCCCAGTATAATTAGTCATAGTGTGCAAAAAATGACCGTAGAGTGACTTTGTTTACATATATATATATCAGTCGACTACCATAATTTAACTTAAGGGGAAAAAAAATTTTTAATCATCGATATACAAGGAATATATATTTGAATAAATTTAAAGAAGCAAAATAAATAAATATATATTATATAATTCTTGAGAGTTTTTCGTGCTTACAACCTAGTTAAAATAAAAGCGCCCTCCCCAAACGTATGCTTCACTGCAATTGTCATTGAAACGTTGTTCTGTGCTCTGAAACATAATGAGTTAGCAACCATCTTCGGCGCAGTTTGCAAACTTGGACGCCTCGTAATAAACCTGGTGATAAATGATATGATTGAAACAGGAAATTCTTTCAGAAAGTTTTCTATTTTTGAAGACACCTCCTTCAGTCCTCACCCGGGAACACCCTGAAATAACTTCCCGAATCGATAATTGATCCTTTCACGAGTTATCGATATTTAATTAGGTGCGTGGGTGGCAACCCCCACTAGAAGCCGTCCTCAGGAACACCGTGCCTGATGAGATAGCAGGTCACGGTTCCGATTCAAATAAAACAGCCAAAAATATTAGATTCGAATTAGGAATTTAATAAAGATTTTCCATTTTTATTTTTTAACTTTCGATAGTGATCTCTCTCTTTGGAGTGCGCATTCATTTGCGGACAGTAATCGAATGATAAATGGAGTTAAAGTATGCTTAACATGTTGTTCTTGGGTGTTGTTGCAATTGTAAACCAATAACAAGGGAAAATGAAAATGATATAATTCATTAGAGATCTTACACTAACACTATGCATGAAATGAATCGAATATTGATGTTGTTGATACTCTAAAGGGCAATCATTTTTTTAACATTGTTCATACTCTAATAAGTAATCGAATATAAATAATATTCATACTCTAATAGGCAATCAACTATTAATATTTGTCATGACCTAATCGGTAATCAGTTATTTATATTTTTCATACTGTAATAGGTAAGTAATTGTTAATATTGTTCATACTCTGATGGGTAATCCATTATTAATATTGTTCATACTCTAAAGAGTAATAATTAAGTTGATACTCTAATGGGTAATCGCAAATAAGTATTGTTCGTACTCTAACACGTAATCAATTTATTAATACTCTTTGTACTCTAACAGGTAATCGAAAATAAATATTGCTCGTACTCTAATGCGTAATCAATTTATTAATACTCTTTGTACTCTAACAGGTAATCGAAAATAAATATTGCTCGTACTCTAATGCGTAATCATACTATACTAGCCTTAAGCCGTCAATTATTAATCGTAACTTTTATATGTGAATTAAGACGAGGAGGCTAAGGGGTCTATCCCCATGGGTACTCCGCAATCGGTACGACAGTTGCCAGATTGACTACGCGAAATAAAGAGAAATAGGAGTCCCCCTGTCCATTCTTCAAACAGAACTTCTCTCCTCTGCTGCGCGTCGAGTCCGCGCACAAAAGAAGAGCCCTTCCCACTGGTGCACGGAAGATGCATTCGAAATATCTGTGCTTTTCGCTGCAAAACCCCACAACAACGGTTTCCCAGACGTCGAGGTGCATTAAAAATGCAAGCGCCGCTAACAGTTCAACCTTTTAGTGGGCGGAAGTGAAACCACTTACCGCAGCGGAGCGGATGAATGCAGCCTTCTCGAGCTTGGAACTTCTTGGCATTTCCGAGGACAAAATGAGGAAGAAATTGTAGGAAGATGGGTTTGTAAGGGAGAGGAGGCTCGAATAAAGAAACCTCTCCTTAGAGCGAATCGAAGCTTATTCTTCATTCACACTTTGGAATTCAAAAGATTTTAGGTTTGGTTTGGTTTGGTTTGTCGCTCTACGGTCATCTCTTGCACACGAGGGCTAAACAGACCGGGACACACAGTTTAATGTGGATCTACTAAAACTACACTACACCCCATCACTGCGCCTAGAGTCGAGTTGCCCTTTACAGTTAACGATCTTCCCTTATAAATTAATTCGGGACAAATACTTTAGCTATCCACAACACTGCTCGACTGCTGTTAAATTTGAGTGATGGGTTGTTACTTATAAAACAACCTAACCTGTCTAACCTTACTTGTCTATGTACTTGTCAAAGTATATTCATTCCTCTCTCCTGGAACGGAATATCAAAGCACTTCTCGTGAGAAAAAATGTTAAAAACTTCTGATGAAGGCACCTAGGAGTACTTTAGCATCCTGCCCAAGAACACTTATGGACTCATGGTTGAAGGCAATAGGGGACAGCTTCTGTTCTGATGGAGAATACGTAGGTAGAAGTCTGACTGGGCTTCGTTACGCTGAAGTTTTATGGGATAGGCTTGTCAACCTTACGTCCAACACTCTACAGTCATATGAGAGCGTGATCTAAGGCTTAAAGTGAATTTCGAACCTCCACAAACATCCCTGGCACCGCCAGGACTCGAATCCGAAACCTTTAGCCCCGAGCGCCAGGGCGCTATACACTCGCCATTCAAGCCCTGATATAGTGTTTTCTATTGCATTGCTGACTTTGCGTTACTTTATCCCTCACTTTCATCCCTGTACCCAGGGATAGGTAGCCCCTTATCACCGAGCCAAGATGAATTCTAATACAGAAAATAAAAAGTTTACTATGTTAACCAACATAACAGTAACTATGTAACCAGGCCCTGAATGGTCGAGTGTCTAGCGCTCAGAGTCATGGATATTTAGAGTGGTTCGGAATCCACTTTAAGCCGTAGGTCTCGTCACGGATCCCAATCAGACTTCTACCTACGAGTGCTCCATTACAAATAGAAGCTGGCTCCTTCCCCTCCATCTATAAGTAGATTACTCAATTGGATGTCCGTCCCGCACAGCAGGACACTGAGAATTAGTCACAACACAATAACACACATGCAACCATCATAAGTATAAGTGAAACCGCCAAGTACACAATGCAGGTGAAATTAATAATAGTGATACATATGTATGGAATGGGATACCAAAATATTAGGCTGGCTTTCATTCTGTGTAGAATAAAATACTTTTGTTGTGAGTGATAGAAAGGGCGCAAATAATTCAATTTGTATTTCAAGGGTGATGGTATCTTGAGATGATTAAATGTTCATTTTCTTCTAAATTGTTCATTACTTTAATGATTTCCCATTAATGTTGCGATGTATATGTAAGAGTTGTTATCTATATTTCTGCACCATTGAATGCAAAAATTTTGAGAGGGGATTTTAAGATCTCATGATTTTATACCATTGGTGATATGTGTTGCAGGTTAGCGTCCATTATATTTCAGCGTGTTTTCTGTTGCGTCCATTTCTTTTTCGAAAAAAACGATTCGTAGGTGTAAGTTGAACTCAAAGAGCGCTGACAATTTTTTGTGACAGATTTCTCAAATTAGTAAATTTCTCTTTTGTGGCGTAAGTGTTATGAAAATCTATTTTTGATTGTGATGTTTCAAAAATGCGTTTTTATTCAGTATTGCATTGAAAGTCAACCAGTTTCGTTTGGAGATATTGATTTCAATATGAAAGGGAAATGAATACATTTCAAAACTTTTGTTGTATTTGTCTAACTCTAAGTTACTGAATCGGCTTTGCAAATCAGCTGTAATTTTGCTTATTTATTTTGCATATTTGATGTAATTTTGAATATATGAACGCCCACGTAGTGCATTTTTTTAATACATTGGTTTTCACTACTTTGGCCACTATAAAATAAATATATTTTGAAAAAGTCTAATAAATCTGACGGCCGCCAAAAATAATCAAAGAGGGCTGCGGGTTGGCCACCCCTGATGTATTTCTTGCTTTAAAAACACGTCTTTTAATTAAAACACTTCTTTTAATTAAAACATGATTTAGTTTGTAAAAAAAATAAAAATTAAAGCAATTTATTCTTTAAATAACAAATTTGTTTTTGTAACCGTACAACTTGTTACATAAAATTTACAATTTTATCTAAATAGTAGTGCTTTTTTTTAACATTTTAGAATATAATTAAAAGAATATTAATGGAGCAGGTTTCAAAAAACGTTCTATTAAAGAAGAAAATAATGCCATTGATATGAAATTCATAAAATTTTATTTGAAATTGAACTCAACTAAATATATAAAAGGTTTTTAAAAACATTTCTGTAAAAGTTGTAAATGAAACACTAAAAAAATGCGATAGGAATATAAAAAATAAATAATATTTGATTTCTCAAAATTGACTCCTGCTTTTCAAAATTGATTAGTCCAAACGTATTCCTATAAAAGAATTTAATTTATGATCTATTTAAATCAAATAATATAAAGTGCTCAGTACTAAACTAATTTAGTGAATGCACATAAAATCATTTATAATTTTAAAAATTTAAAGTGAATAATGTAGTGTAATTTAAACATAGAATATTAATATATATATATATATATATATATATATATATATATATATCATACGTGCGTGTAAGATGCATGTATTTCATGCAGATTGATTCGCTGGTGCATAATAGATCAACATGTCTAACATCCTACGTGACTTTTGCTAATTCTATAAGCTAAACCCTTTCGCAGGCTTTTAAATATATTAGTTCAAGTTAGGGAGCCAGTCGAACTTCCGCATTTAGATATAACTAGTCTGACATTAAATATATTTCCCAATCAATAAATGAATTGAGGCCTATAAAATAAAAAGTGTTTCAGAAATTTTAATATTAACTAGAAAAACATATACTTTATTTATGTATTGAAATACCTTTAAAAATAAATGACAAACCTAAATTTGTCCAATTAGCAAAAGTCCAATTAGCCTTTGTCTGACTTCACTTGAGTCAGACAAAGCTTTTGTCACCTTTATGTATATTTGTTTTTGTGTTATGTCTATCGACTCATAAAATAACTATAAAAATAATTTTTGATTTACACTCCATTACATATTCATAGAAACACAAGAACTTTATTATTATTATTATTAATTTAAATACATCAAAAAGAATAGCTTATGAGAGAAATTTAAAAAAAAAACCATAAAAAAAATTGAATGTGGTCAAAGAAACGGAAAACTTTTCAAGGACACGAAATAGATAAATCAAAAACCCCGCTATCCAAAACAATACTCATCAGTTTATGGATACAAAACAACTAGATTCCTTGTAAAACCGATCTTTTTTTCTCAAAATAAAACAGTGTCAGGGCACGTCTTATTATCCAACAGCATCAGTAACATTTGCTGAGACATTCTGTTGAATTCAGTGAAAAGAAAAAGATAAGTAAATAAAAACTGGGAGATGCAAGAAGATTCTTTTTTTTATCCATCCTTACTTCTCCAGTGCGGGGATCGCTTTGAGTCATTACAAGCCCTCGTGGACAGGAGGGTTGACAGCCCGTCTTGGGGCGCCGCATCGGGACATGTCAAGCGACGGGGGCTGAAAAGCGAAAGAAAGGGTGTTTTGAAAACCTTTACTTTCTTGGAATATTACGAGGTTGTCAGAGGAATAACAAGAGCGCTCGAACAGGTGATGTTGAAGGGAGTTAGTTCCCTTAGGAGGGGGAGGGGATGACAGAGTCCATCGAAGGAATCATTTTAAATCAGCCTGCTGGTGAAACAGCAATGCGCATGCTTACAGTTTCCGTCACCCTAATGGATCTTCTCTGACGTATCTGTCGCTCTGACAGACAGCCTCACAGGTTGTGACGTTTATTTGGATTTTTAAAAACAATGCACATATGGGAAATATAATTATAACTGTTGTTTTAAAACATTGCGTTTAGAAAGTGGATCTGTTAATGGTACGGATAAAGTTTGTTAATAAAAATAATTGTCTGCATACTTCTTTTACACTAATATAATTTGCATACATGCAAGTCCTCTTTTCCTAAAAGATTGCAGCCTGTTAGCCATTTGGCAGCGCCTCTTGCAGTTGTTAGCACTGTTTCGAGGTTCGAATTCTTGCGGTGACATGGATGTTTGTGAGTGGTTCGGAATACACGTTCAACTGTAGGTCCATTCAACTGTATCATTAGTCTAAAGTGTGCACAAAATGACCGTAGAGCGATAAACCAAACCTACAATAATAGTTTCCAATTTTTTTTCTGCTTGCCTATTTGCAAAACATGCATTAAATATTTATTTCAACACAAGATAAACATCTAAACCACCATCATGAAATAGCACAGAGTAGCCTACATACTTTTCATCTACATACTAAATCCACATACTAAATACATTCTACATAATAAAAATCATATCAAATGATGTACAGCCTTTTTTAAAAATAAGGCTGTACATCATTTGATATGATTTTTTGTATTTGTTTGAAATTCTCAGTCCAATTATTAAATTTTTTTTCTCCCATCATTAAATTGTGACTTTTATAACGTTAAAATTAATTGAAAAGTATCTATAAAGCAAAAGTAAATATGCACTTGTAATTCAAAATGTTTTTCCAGATCTTTGTTGACAAAAGTGGATGAACGTATTGCCCTTCCTCTTAACAATCCCAAGCTTTATATATAATTAACCTTTTGCCAGTATTAGTTCGGAAGTAGCCTTTTTGCCTTTTATGCGAAGCATCTGGAATATCTCTATGCAGGAACCAGCAGTAATAAGTCATCTTATTTGCTTTTCTGGCTTTTGTGAGATGTTTCTGGAATATCTCGATTACAGGAACCAGCAGTACTATGTAATTAATACTGATAAATCCTTAAATAAGAGATTGAAAAGTATTGCTGTGATATGTCATCCATATCATCTTAGTATTTAATTTCTTTTTGTTTGTTGCACATGGGGGGGTCCTCGTGATACATATGCATATGAGTAGCTCAACGATGGTCAGTAAAATAAGGGTATTGCCTTCAGTATGCGCTTTAGGGGTTTGTGCTTTGCATAAAAGGAAATCCGGAAAACTTTTACCAATTGCACATCAGTGGTCCCATAGTGTTCTACACTTATATGCACCTCGAGTAGCTAGCTCGCCAACAGTCAAAGAAAGGAGAACGTTGTCTTTAATGAGGTCTGTAAGATTTAATTACCCCGCATCTGCTTGTCGAATAAGAGAAAAGCCAGTAATCTACAGCCACTTGTACATCAGTGGTCCTGTGGTGTTATACACTTATGTGCAGCAGAATAGCCTGCTGACCGACAATCAAAGAAAAGAGAACAATGTCTTTAGTGAGATTTTTAAGATTCGATTCCCCGCCTTTTGTAGATCGCCAGGTTCCCATCAATTGTACATCAGTGGTCCTATAGTGTTCTACACTTAGGTACCCCATGATCAAGCAAAACAATGGGCGCTGTATGTAGGACATTGTTTACGAGGAGGACTTTTAAGATATGCTTCTAACATAAGAGAAAGCCATGTAAAAATTCCTACAGGTATATATATATATATACATATATATATATATATACATATATATATATATACATATATATATGTATATATATATATGTATATATATATATATGTATATATATATATGTATATATATATATATGTATATATATATATGTATATATATATATATGTATATATATATATATGTATATATATATGTATATATATATATATGTATATATATATGTATATATATATGTATATATATATATGTATATATATATATATATGTATATATATATATGTATATATATATATATGTATGTATATATATATATATATATATATATATATATGTATATATATATATATATGTATATATATATATATATATGTATATATATGTATATATGTATATATATGTATATATATATGTATATATATGTATATATATATATATATATATATATAAATATCATACGTGCGTGTAAGATGCATGTATTTCATGCAGATTGATTCGCTGGTGCATAATAGATCAACATGTCTAACATCCTACGTGACTTTTGCTAATTCTATAAGCTAAACCCTTTCGCAGGCTTTTAAATATATTAGTTCAAGTTAGGGAGCCAGTCGAACTTCCGCATTTAGATATAACTAGTCTGACATTAAATATATTTCCCAATCAATAAATGAATTGAGGCCTATAAAATAAAAAGTGTTTCAGAAATTTTAATATTAACTAGAAAAACATATACTTTATTTATGTATTGAAATACCTTTAAAAATAAATGACAAACCTAAATTTGTCCAATTAGCAAAAGTCCAATTAGCCTTTGTCTGACTTCATGAGTCAGACAAAGCTTTTGTCTGCTTTATGTATATATTTGTTTTTGTGTTATGTCTATCGACTCATAAAATAACTATAAAAATAATTTTTGATTTACACTCCATTACATATTCATAGAAACACAAGAACTTTATTATTATTATTATTAATTTAAATACATCAAAAAGAATAGCTTATGGGAGAAATTTAAAAAAAAAACCATAAAAAAAATTGAATGTGGTCAAAGAAACGGAAAACTTTTCAAGGACACGAAATAGATAAATCAAAAAACCCCGCTATCCAAAACAATACTCATCAGTTTATGGATACAAAACAACTAGATTCCTTGTAAAACCGATCTTTTTTTCTCAAAATAAAACAGTGTCAGGGCACGTCTTATTATCCAACAGCATCAGTAACATTTGCTGAGACATTCTGTTGAATTCAGTGAAAAGAAAAAGATAAGTAAATAAAAACTGGGAGATGCAAGAAGATTCTTTTTTTTTATCCATCCTTACTTCTCCAGTGCGGGGATCGCTTTGAGTCATTACAAGCCCTCGTGGACAGGAGGGTTGACAGCCCGTCTTGGGGCGCCGCATCGGGACATGTCAAGCGACGGGGGCTGAAAAGCGAAAGAAAGGGTGTTTTGAAAACCTTTACTTTCTTGGAATATTACGAGGTTGTCAGAGGAATAACAAGAGCGCTCGAACAGGTGATGTTGAAGGGAGTTAGTTCCCTTAGGAGGGGGGAGGGGATGACAGAGTCCATCGAAGGAATCATTTTAAATCAGCCTGCTGGTGAAACAGCAATGCGCATGCTTACAGTTTCCGTCACCCTAATGGATCTTCTCTGACGTATCTGTCGCTCTGACAGACAGCCTCACAGGTTGTGACGTTTATTTGGATTTTTAAAAACAATGCACATATGGGAAATATAATTATAACTGTTGTTTTAAAACATTGCGTTTAGAAAGTGGATCTGTTAATGGTACGGATAAAGTTTGTTAATAAAAATAATTGTCTGCATACTTCTTTTACACTAATATAATTTGCATACATGCAAGTCCTCTTTTCCTAAAAGATTGCAGCCTGTTGGCCATTTGGCAGCGCCTCTTGCAGTTGTTAGCACTGTTTCGAGGTTCGAATTCTTGCGGTGACATGGATGTTTGTGAGTGGTTCGGAATACACGTTCAACTGTAGGTCCATTCAACTGTATCATTAGTCTAAAGTGTGCACAAAATGACCGTAGAGCGATAAACCAAACCTACAATAATAGTTTCCAATTTTTTTCTGCTTGCCTATTTGCAAAACATGCATTAAATATTTATTTCAACACAAGATAAACATCTAAACCACCATCATGAAATAGCACAGAGTAGCCTACATACTTTTCATCTACATACTAAATCCATTCTACATAATAAAAATCATATCAAATGATGTACAGCCTTATTTTTAAAAATAAGGCTGTACATCATTTGATATGATTTTTTGTATTTGTTTGAAATTCTCAGTCCAATTATTAAATTTTTTTTCTCCCATCAACATTTTTTTTCTATAAACTACATTAAATTGTGACTTTTATAACGTTAAAATTAATTGAAAAGTATCTATAAAGCAAAAGTAAATATGCACTTGTAATTCAAAATGTTTTTCCAGATCTTTGTTGACAAAAGTGGATGAACGTATTGCCCTTCCTCTTAACAATCCCAAGCTTTATATATAATTAACCTTTTGCCAGTATTAGTTCGGAAGTAGCCTTTTGCCTTTTATGCGAAGCATCTGGAATATCTCTATGCAGGAACCAGCAGTAATAAGTCATCTTATTTGCTTTTCTGGCTTTTGTTAGATGTTTCTGGAATATCTCGATTACAGGAACCAGCAGTACTATGTAATTAATACTGATAAATCCTTAAATAAGAGATTGAAAAGTATTGCTGTGATATGTCATCCATATCATCTTAGTATTTAATTTCTTTTTGTTTGTTGCACATGGGGGGGTCCTCGTGATACATATGCATATGAGTAGCTCAACGATGGTCAGTAAAATAAGGGTATTGCCTTCAGTATGCGCTTTAGGGGTTTGTGCTTTGCATAAAAGGAAATCCGGAAAACTTTTACCAATTGCACATCAGTGGTCCCATAGTGTTCTACACTTATATGCACCCCGAGTAGCTAGCTCGCCAACAGTCAAAGAAAGGAGAACGTTGTCTTTAATGAGGTCTGTAAGATTTAATTACCCCGCATCTGCTTGTCGAATAAGAGAAAAGCCAGTAATCTACAGCCACTTGTACATCAGTGGTCCTGTGGTGTTATACACTTATGTGCAGCAGAATAGCCTGCTGACCGACAATCAAAGAAAAGAGAACAATGTCTTTAGTGAGATTTTTAAGATTCGATTCCCCGCCTTTTGTAGATCGCCAGGTTCCAATCAATTGTACATCAGTGGTCCTATAGTGTTCTACACTTAGGTACCCCATGATCAAGCAAAACAATGGGCGCTGTATGTAGGACATTGTTTACTAGGAGGACTTTTAAGATATGCTTCTAACATAAGAGAAAGCCATGTAAAAATTCCTACAGGTTCCCTGATTGTTCATACATGTCATTTACAAATGGAGAAGTTCAAATTTGCCACAAAATCGATTCAATTTATTCAAAAAGTGATTGCAATTGATGTCGCCAGTAGGTTCAAGCTAGATTCAATCAGAATGCAATAATTTTGTGATTGGTATATCACTCTACGGTAATTTTCTGCTCACTTTGGGCTCATTAGACCAGGACCTATAGTTTAACGTGGATTCCGAACCCCTTCACACACATCCATGCCACACCCAGGATTTGAACCTAAAGCCTGTCATACAAAAGGCAGAGCGCTAACCGATTGGCCCTCAGACCGCATAATTTTATGAAGACGACATATTTGAATTTTTATCATTTGTTTACAGTTGCAATAAAGATAGATATTTAAAAAAAATTCATTTTTCATCGAAATAGATTAAAATAAATATTGATTTTTAATAAAATAAAATGGTTTAATATCATTTATTTATGATCAATATATTTAAATAAAAAGACTTTGCTAATAGCTGTTATTAGGAAAAAATTACTGTACGTAATAACATTTATTTTTTAATATTGTAAAGTTTTTTTTTTTAATTTGGCTTGCTGCGATTGTAATTAATGTAAACTTCCAGAATAATAGTAGTAGTTTGTGATGTCAGCATTCTTTAATTTACTGGGAGATTATACTAAATGTCCCACTTCTCAAATGCTATCAAAAAGGAACCCCTCGTCAGAATGAGTTCAAATTGGAACTGAAAATACTTGAAGTGGGATACGGCAAGGCATCCAAAAAAGTTCCACCGATTTTTCCCACCACTTCCCCCTTCTTCAAGTATCTTCACTTCAAATGTGAGTTTATTGTGAAAAGTGGTTCTTTTTTACAGCATTTTGAAAGTGAGACTTTAATCATCTTGTACACCCACACACACACACACAATATATATATATATATATATATATATATATATTGCTATGAATAACAACTTCTATGACTTCAATTATAATCACCCGGTATTTCTGTTATAAATGTTGCTTGAAATCTGTGGAGTCAAATATATTCCAAACAGATCCGACATGTTTTGAATTATTTGGCGAATTTATATCAAAATGATGAGTGCGTTGCGAGAGCAATAAAAAAGAATTTTCTTCAGGTCATCTTAAAAGATGGATTTCAAAGTTTGAATTCTTTGTGTAGTTATTGTAACCACTTTTGTTTTGTTTAATACACAACAGTTGGGGAAGAATTTTACATTTTTCGAACATAACATACAGTATCAAGGTGATTTAAACTAAGAAAAAAAAATGACACCCGCCTTTTGATGGATTTGGATCACACATTCTTCAGACAGGTTTGTATAAAGTATATATTTCTGAAATACGGAGATTGGAAAATATTCCCATTTGTGATCCGTTGTTGC
Source organism: Caerostris darwini (assembly GCA_021605075.1). Lineage (NCBI taxonomy): Eukaryota > Metazoa > Arthropoda > Arachnida > Araneae > Araneidae > Caerostris > Caerostris darwini. The sequence continues at coordinate 32,102 of BPLQ01009922.1, forward strand.
TGAAATATTTACGCAGTTAGTAATGCCTACGTTTTAAAGATATAGATAACCAAATTTAAAGCTGAATTTATTTAGTTTATTTTCTATTCATAACAATTATTTACTGTTTATTAAAAATATTATTTAAGTGTTTTTTGAAATCTATGATAATTTTATTATTCTCTGACAGTTAAGTTTTTAAATTTCATGCAATGCTGTCAAATCCAATAATGGTTTATGAAAAAAAAATAATTATAAATTTTTGAATTACCATTAGCCTAATAATATTTTCAAAGAAAATGTTTTTCCCCCTAATTTTCTACACGTTCCAAAGCCGAATACTTTAGGTTCATCAACTAGAAGAAAAAAAGGAGAAAAAAAACAAGCAAACCGATAGGTTCCGGCACATTTGCTTCTTAAAAGTTACTTAATTCCCCATCATTTACGATTCTGCGTTCAAGTTACACAGCGAAACGAAGCGGAAATGAGCCGTACCCTCATCAGAGAGCATGAACGCGGGGCAGGAAGGAAAATTTAAGAACATCTTCACCTTACTCGGTTGTTTGTTTCTGTATTGTCAGCTGCATTAGAACAACAACGTTTATTCAATGACATTGTTGCCTCATGGATAAATAGCTCCACGTGCATATTAAATAAAAAATCGAAGGGGAAGCCAGCGATCGATAATGTAAACATGTCTGCGTGGGGTGAGCTGGCTGGAGGGAGAAAGAAATGTAACACCAGCAGTCTGAGTTTAGTTTCCGAATAAAAGAGATGCGTTTTTACAGTCCACTATTGTGCACTGTAAAAATTCAATTGCGGACCCTCTAACATGCAGAAATAGTACATTTCAACAACATGTATTTTCTATCTAACGTTCTTTTTCAAATCAGATAACATGATGAATATCTTTCAAAGCCTAATAATATATTCAAAGAAATATATTTTTCCTCTATTTTCTATTCATTCCAAAGCTAAAGACTTTAGGTTAATCAGCTAGAAGGAAAAAAATAAAGGAGAGAAAAAAAATAAACCGAAAGGTTCCGGAATATTTGATTCCTAAAGGTTACTTAAACCCCCATAATTTACGATTCCGTGTTTAAATTACACTGTGAAACGAAGCGTTATGAATTCGGAAATGCCGGAACGCTAATCAGAGAGAGTATTAGCACGAGGCGCGATGGTTCATGTTAGAACATCTTCACCTTAATCGGCCGTTTTAACACCCCCCTTATGAAAAAAGAGGGCTTGTTATGCTTGAAGAATGAAAAAAATGAAGAAGTGGAATGAGGGGAGACGGAGCATGAGGTTGAGAGGAGACCTTTTTTATCGCCCAAGTGAAGGAGTGTTATGCAAATTGAGTAAGGCGTTTTTGGAAGGGTGATTCTGCAAATTAAACACATTATGTATCGGTTTAAAACAAATCCGGCGAAAGTGCTCTGATAAGAAGAGGGAAAGCGAAAGAAACAAAAGGATAATGATAATGAAGAGTTTCGGAAATAAATGGCTTGGAAGGTAATATTCGGAACACACATGTCTTGAGAATAATTAGACACTTTTTTTTTACTCCTAGGATAAGACTTAATCTGTTTAAAATATTTCATGACTTAAAACATTTTTTTTCCAATTTTTTTAATTTTTTTTTTTTTTTTTTTTTTTTGTATTTCAAATTTGAAAGAAACAATGTATGCTTCTATTTGCTGTAATAAATGAATTATTTTTATGTAGCACAATACGACATTGGATGTTACTTACAATTTAGAATAGTTCAATTTTATTTAAGTCTGACTACAATTTAATTTAATAAGTCTTATTACGGAATTATTTCTAGAAATACAATGCTTAATAAAACTTCCAGAAATAAGATTTTAAAAATAGGATGTTTAAGATGAATACGATGTTTTAAAAGATGAATAGGATGTTTAAAAAATGAAAATTTAATTTTAAATTCCTCTACGTTATAAATTAACTTAATATTGAAAGTAATTATTAAAGCGCTCCACCGTTCCATGTCAGTTCGAGTCCTTGCGGTACCATGTAATTTTTCTATTGGTTTGTAATCCACTTTAAACAGTAGGTCTAATAGCATCGTAGAGCATTCTGGGGGTCATTCTATACTCGCTTCCGTAGCCTATCTTCAAGCTGCACCTGCTCCCTGGGTAGTGCTCGATGTGTAACAGCGGTGCAGCCCTTGCTTATTGCTGCAGTGCATAGGTTTGGTTTGTCGGTCTACTGTCTTTTTTTGCATACTTTGTGCTAACAAACCTGGTAACCAAACCATTGAACCAAATCAAACCCCGATTTCAGAAAGCTCCAAAACCACCGGTGTAGACGGCCGGAAAATTGGAGTCTTTTCTTTCTCGCTAAAATATAAAAATGAGAAAATCGAGAACTTACGTAAACTTCGGCTTACATTATGCCATCACAGTTTCGTCTTCATCAAAGAATCCGCACCAGGACAACATCATGTGTACACATACAACGTCATGTAAAAAAGCACAACTTATTTTGTTCTCCAAAACACTCCCATATAAAGATGTTAGAAATGGTTAAGGAATTTCCGAAGTTAAAAAGGTTGGAATTCATGAATATGAAACTAATAAAGAAATGATAATAAACATCATTAATACTCTTGAAATTTTCGAAACCATTGAAACTCCAAATGAAATAACGTGACATTAAAAGTTTCAGTCTCATAACTTTTATAATTAAAAAAAGAAAAAAGACTAAGAAAGATTAAGAAATGGACATTTTAGCTCAAAGAAAACGAGCAGCAGCAAAGCATCATTTAATTAAAGCAAATTAAATTATAATATACTTCGAAAAAAAAAAAAAAAAAAAAAAAAGGTAATCTTAATTTTGGTGCGACACATTTTATTCTTTTTTCCAACAAGCTAAATGAAACGGGTATCTCCAGGTAATTTTATATGAATAATAAAAATTAATTACTCGAGGAAAGTGTTCCTTTTGAGACGCCGGACGCCCGGACAGTTATTAAAAGGCGTGAAAATTGTTATCTTAAAGTAAAAAGTCCGGGAAATGAGCCTGCAATGGATATTTTAACAAGCGAGCAGATTTCGCGGAGTGTCTTCTGAAACTAATCAATTTATCATAAAAAGATTTTCCACTGTTTACGGAGAGATAATGAAAAGTTCAAAATTTCAGCTAATTTTTTGTGATCCATTCAGAATTCTGTTCTGTCATTTTAGAACGGGCCTGTTAGAATCATGAAAGTCCGAAATTCTTAATTCGATTCGTATGAGATAATAAAAATGAATTCGTTCAAGGCTAAAACTGTTCAATATAATTTATTTACTAAAAATTATATTTTAATTATTTTCTCTTCAAAAACTTTCTACTAATGTTTTCTCGATTTTTTATAGAGTGATAATTATAATAATTTTTCCTTTGTAACCGGTTTCTTTTGTAATCACTTTGATGTTGCACCAATCCATCTGGTGTAGGAAAGTCTACACCAGGTCCAAGAGACCCCGTCGCAAGAGACTGGCCATGGTTAAGGGTTATAGGCAGTTGCAATTTAGCGAGAAACCACGAGGGCTGAAGACTGACTCAACCTCAAGACTATACTCTACGATCCTATGAGATCGTGATCTACGGCTTAGAGTTGATTCCAAACACACTACAAACATCCATGGCACCGCCGGGAATCGAACCCGAAAACCTGTGATACCGAGTGCCAGAGCACTAGTCACTGCGCCATCAGGTCCCTCAATTTGTTTATAGTGGGCCTATAATAGATTAATAGATTTTTAAATGCGCAACGATTTCAAAAAGCTGGAGAACCACCGATTAAAGGCACGATAAATAGTGACAAAGAAAAGTCGCCTAAAAGGTAAAAAGTCGCCGAATATGGTAACACGGGACATACGATCCTGATTTTCTTCTGCATCAAAGAATCCATACCAATGTCACATAAAAAAGTACAACCTTTTGTCTTTTCGTCTTTTTGAAATATTCGCACATAATGATGTTATTAAATGGTAAGTATATTGCCGAAGTTAAAACCTCATGAAAATTAAAGTAATAAAGAAATGACCATAAAAATAATGAATGTTTTTGAAATTTTTGAAGTGCCTAAATGAATGAAACTTCAAATTAAATGACGAGACATTAAGAGTTTGAGCCACGCACTTTTATAATTAAATAAATAAATAAAAAGATAAGTATAAGAAAGGGATATTTTAACTCAAGGAAAACGAACAGCAGTATTAAAACAAATTAAATTATAATAAACTGGGAAAAAATATATTAATTTTCGTGCGACACATTTTAGTCTTTTTTCGATAAGCTAAACGAAACGGGTATCTTTTGATAATTTTAGATGAATAACGAAAATTAATTACTCGAGGAGAGTATTCTTTTTGAGTCGCCGGACGGTTATTAAAAGGAAACAAAATTGTTATCTTAGAGTAAAAAGTCTGGAAAATGAGCTTTTTGACACGTGAGCAGATTTCGCGTAGTGTCTTCTAAAACTAATCAATTTCGCCATAATTATATTTCCCGCTGTTTACGGAAAGATAACGAAAAGTTAAAAATTTTAGGATTTTTTTGTGGTCCATTCAGAATTTTGTTCTATAAATATAGAACGGGTCTGCTAGAAGGCTTAATTTTCGAAATTCGATTCGTATGAAATAATAAAAAACAGTTTATTCAAGACTAAAAGTGTAAAATAATTTTTTTTTTAATAATGTTGTTTTTTTTATTCACTCTTAAAAACATTCTACTGATGTCTTCTCAATTTTTTAATAGAGTGATAATTATAATAATGTTTTTCTTTTTCAGCAAACGTTTTTATAAAATCACTTTGGTGTTGTTACTAATCCACCTGGTGCCGGAAAACCAACACCAGGTCCAAGAGACCCCGTCGCAGGCGACTCGTGCATATCTAAGGTAATAAGCAGCTTCAGTTGAGCGTGGAACCACGAGGGCTGAAGACTGACTCATGATTATTGAGGTTGAGTCAGGTGCTATAACGTCATATCAGCTATCAGCGTAACGCTATCAGCATAACGCTATCAGCGCACAAAACGCTCTACTATCCTATTAGACAAACAGTCTTTTGAAAATTGATTACAATGAGCCTCAATTCTCGATTGGAACAACAATCCTAATTTATGCTACCTTGAAAGATTGATTGGGGTCTTTATATTTATAAAAAGAAAAAAAGTCGTTACAATTTTCCCTCAACCACCAAATTTCAAATGTATGGAACCCATTTAACCAGAATTTGAAATTAGAATTTCAATGTACAACATTTCCTTAAACAACATCTAAAATCGTATAATGCATGACATATGGAACAGTGTTTGAAACCATAAAAAATTTCTCGAATCCATACCAAAAACAATTAAAATCCTTCTTAAAAATCTGGGATATTCAACCAAGCACCAAAGGCTATTTAATTGCGAGATCACAGGATTTAAATGAACTTAAAAGTTATCTTATTTGAAAACTTTTACAAGTAACATTCACTCTTTCTTTCACTGCGTATTATCGTATTTACAACGGACACGTCTTACATAAATCTAACAAAATGTGAATAAAATAAAAAATCATGCTCATGCTAAATTTTTTCAAAGTAATGAATTTTCATACTTTTAAAATAATAATTTTTATTTTAACTAATAATTTACGCACGTGTTATATTTTATGTTTTTGAAGCATATGAAATTCATTTCAGACTGAAATTTTCAAAAATTAATAAATTTAATGGGATGCTCATTTGAAATACTTCGAATTTATAAAAAAGATGATTAACATTCAATTGCTTAATATATTTTTTATCCCAAACATTTTATTATATTATCCTCATCATCATCAATAGCACGACAGTAGGCGAAGGCTTTTCTTTGAAGAGATTTCCATGCATTCTTCTGGGTGACAAGGGTCCTCCAATTATTATCTTTTAGCGCAGCAAAAACCTTTTTCAACTGCGTCTGTCCATCGCTACTTGGGCAGTCCATTTCCTCTTTGCCCCTGTGGTTTTGCCAAAACGAGCCTTTCTACAGGATTTAAATCATTCATTCTAATAACATGAGTAACCCAATTTAATTTAGGGATCTTAATAAATTTTATATGTGGATCTTTATAGCATTGATAAATGTCTGTGTTGTACCGTCTTCTCCAGCAATCACTTTCCCTTAACACCTCCAAGAATATCCCTTAAAATCTTCCGCACAAATAGACACACATGGACCTTATCCGATCTTGGGCTATGGCTCTGATCCAGTTTCAGAGCCATAACCCAAAAATAGGTCTAATAAGGGGTTTATATAACAAGAATTTAGTTTTTCTGCTCATGAATTGTGATTTGAATAGATTTTTTAAGGCTTTTGACTGCCAAAAAGCCTTTATTGGCAGACACATTCTGTTTTTGTTTTTTTTATATCAGTTAAGATATTATTTTGATAATTCATTTCTGATCTTAAGTATTTAAAACTAAGTACAGATTCAAAAGTGTAAGTGTCTAAGGTAATTTTGGATGTATCCTGACAAATATTTCTTGACTAAAATATATATATATATACACACATTTCTATGTAATAATATATGTTGTTGTTCTAATGCAGCTGGCAAACACATAGCATTTGTCTTGGATGCCTTTAGGCAAGTGCTGCAACGACGCTACTCATTTAGCACTCCCCGGGGGGTTCGTGTAGCTTGAAAATAGACTACAGATCGGACTCAGACTATCAACACAACGCTCTACGATCCTATTAGGACAGGGACTAACCGTGTAAAGGGGGATTCCGAACCACTCCAAACATCCATGACATTCCCGGAATTCGAACCAGATACCTGTGGTACCGAATGCCAGAGCGCTAGCCACTCGGCCTTCATTTTCCTTTCTAATATGTATATACTATATATATTATTATAACATTTCTTTTTAGGGACAAATATTTCTTGAGGAAAGCATCTATCTCGTTTCCTCCTGGTTTATGTATTTTATTATCTAACTCTACATTTTATTACAATAAGGATTGCATATTATTAATTAATAATGCAAATGATAATGCCCATTTAAAATTCTGTACTTGGTTTAGACAGTAGGAGAACACTCCGTTAAAAACAAAGAAAGTATCTCCATTAAGAAAGCCTTTCCCGAAAACCATTAGAGCGGCGCATTTCTTCCAAACTCCGTTTCGCTTACCTAGTTAATTCAATTCCGCAGCATATGGCGCCGTTTCTTACCCTACAAAACAACGCCAATAGGCAAACGTTTGCGCCATCCTCCACGCTCCAGCAAGCACACACAGAAGGTTACCCTTAGGGAGCGAAACAAAAGTAAACTTTCCTCGCCAAACATTTATTAATAGTGGATGCCTAATTACATTAGTACGAGGCCCTTGGCAAACTCATTTTCGTTTTCCGCCAAGGTGCATTATTAGAAGTTGCTGGGTCTTTCGTTGTGCTAGACCGGGTGCGAGTTATTGGGGACGTTGCACTGGAATTTTTAGAGCCAAAATGATGCCTTGGCAATCAATATGCGAGTCAAGTAATCTTTATTTCCACGTGAAAGGAGGAGCGTAACAAAATTAGAGTCGAGCTGATATTCCGAAGGTGAGAAAGTCCTGAAAGAGACAGAGCGATTTGCATGTACGCTGATTACAGAAACATTCTTATCGAAGGGCGCATTCAATCTTCGCTTTTTAACGCTCGGTTTACGAAATTCCGTGCATTCCATACATGCGAAATATTTATATTGAAATTAAAAGCTGTGTTTCTATTCGTTTTCTGATGAACATATCCTTGAAATGCTTGATTTGAGAAATTCATACATTCAGTGAACACGAAAATTCACTGTGAGATATCGAAATGGAGAGGAATTGCTTGTTGCAAGCTACACTTGCCCTCTGGGTAGAGCTAAGGAGAACGTCGTAGAGAGTAACGTCGGTGCAGCGCTTGCTTATGGCACACAAAACAACTAAGTATCGCCAGCTGCATTAGAAAAACAAATGTATTTTATTCTGTAGAAGTCAAGTGCCAAAATGATGAATGGAATGACTTTTACTAATCGTTTATTTTAATATCAATATCTAAAAATATTTGTACTCAAATATGTGTAGACCGTAAACAGGAATGCTCCTCCTGTATGTTTAGCCATATTTTTTACTGTTTGCAATTCAACATTTTGTTGCTGAAACGAAATTTTTAATTGTATCCATATTCTGATGAACTTATTCTTGAAATGCTTGATTTGCAAAATCTATCTATTTAGTTAATACGAAAATTTACTCTGAGATATTAAATTGAGATTAATTGTTGGGTTTCGATTTCGATTGGTTGCCTGTAATGAATCTACATTACTTGGCTGTCATATCATCTAACTTAATATTTATAAAATTATAATAATTCATATAACATCATAGGAAAGCAACTGAGGAATTTGGTACAAGATACTGCTACTACTACTACTACTACTACTATACCACACTCCGTCACTGTGCCTATAGCTGAGTTGTCCCCATAGAGTTTGGTAAGGATGTGGGTGTGAAGAAGTCTAATTGAGCTTTGTGGCGCTCTATCCTATGGGTCCTACGAGGCCGTGTGTGCTGCTTGTGGTGTGTCAATAAAGTTGTGAGTTTTTAGGCCTGTCCCTCAACTCGGCCTCACCCAGTTGCTGTTCAGCTGCACAGCAAATAAAACTGAAATGTGGAGCCACTAATAATAATTAGATTATTAAAAATTTTGGAATAATACCGAAAAGGTCTTATAGCAGATATCATTTTTACATTGCTCTGCCTAAATAAACAAGAAATAAGAACTGTTCGCATAACATCTTTACAAAAATCTTTATCGGCCAATAAAAATTGAGTTCATTTAATAAAGTTTTTTTTTTTTTAAATAATTTCAGCATAAAAAACTGCATAATTATTTATATAAAATAAGGTCTGAAAGAATGAACGTTTTAAATGTTAAAAATATTTTTTTTTTCAAAACTAGTATCTAAATTAATAATTTATGTGATTGTTGTTATTTATCCCACTTGGTAGACATCTAGACCAAGCCCACGAACCCGTGTGGTCTCATGGTTGGAGGGGAAGGGGCCGGCTTTTTTTGGGATGGAACGCTCGTTGGTAGAAATCTCGCTTAGCTCTCTGACGCGGACGTTTTTAAGGGGTAGGATTGTTAGTCCTACACCCAACGCTCTACAGTCAAACTAGACCAGCACCCATGGTTTAAAGTGGATTCCGAACCCCTACACCTCTTTTCTTATATTTCATCATAATTTTAATATAATTGATTAATTTATTAATCAAAGTACAATACCAAAATATGTTATTTTAATGCCGATGGTAATACAGAGACAGTTCCTCTCCATGCCATCAGTAAGGGTTCTATCGATGTTCCTTATTTAGCATTACACAAGAGGCACATGTAACTTGAAGATAGGCTATTAGTCCGCCATCTACGGTTTTAAGTAGATTACAAACATCCAAGGCATCGCCAGGATTCGAACCCGAAATCTGTGGCACTGATCGCCAGAGAGTTTTAATAATTACTTTCACCTTTAAGTTAATTTATATATCAAGATGAATAGGATATTTTGTTAGATTAATAGGATATTTAAAAAATGAAAGTTTAAATGTAAATTCGTCTAAGTATTTATTAAAAATACTAACATCAATAAATAAAATTAAAATAACTATTTATCTTAAACATTTTTTTAACATCCGATTTCGGGATAGTTTAAGCATAGTGTGCTGATGGTCTAGTGACTGGCGCTCGGTGACACAGGTTACGGGTTCGAATCCTGGTGATACCAATGATGTTTGTAGTGGTTTCGAATCCACTTTAAATAGTAGGACCCGGTCTAATAGGATCGTAGAGCGTTGAACATAGGGTGACAACCCTACCCCGTAAAAAGAAAATCACGTCCTGTCTCGAAATCTACCAGTTGGCTCCAGCATGAGGTTTTTGCGCATGAGGTTGGTGATGATTAAGCATTGTATTTATAGAAATAATTTGTTAATATAATTTATTAAATTGCATTGTAGTCAGATTTCACTAGTATAGAACTATTGTAAATTGCAAACATAAATACCATCCAAATTCATATTGCACTAGATAAAAACAAAGACATTTATTACAGCCAATAGAAACAGACATTTTTTGTACACTTGAAACACACAGAAAAAAATTAGAATTAAAAACCGGGAAAAAACGTTTTAAGTCATGGAATATTTTAAACATTTATTTAATTATTCTAGGAGAAAAAAAATTCTCCTAGTTATTTTCAAGACATGTGTGTTCCAAATATTACCTTCCAAGATATTTATTTCCACATATTTTCATCATTATCCTTTTTCTTTCGCGTTCCCTCGTCTTATGAAAAAGCACTTTCCTCGGATTTATTTTAAGCCGATAAACACTGTGTTTAATGGGCGGAATTAGCCTTCCCAGAATGCCTTATTTAATCCACGACACTCCTTCACTCCGGGCGATACAAAGGTCTTCCTCCCACCTCATACTCTGACTCCACACATTCCACTTCTGGCATGATTCATTTTTTTCATCTCTACTTCTTAATGTATAACAAGCCTCCCTTTTTTCGTAAGGGAGGGCGTTTAAACAACCAATTAAAGGGAAGATGTTCTCAACCCCTATATGGCCCACCCGCCTCGCTCATTGATGAGGGTTCCGGCATTTTCCAATTTATAACGCTTCGTTCAGCTGTACAACTAAATCGTAAATTATGCGGATTTGAGTAACCTTTAAGAAGCAAATGTTCCTTAACCTTTCAGTTTACTTTTTTTTTTACTTCTCCTTTTTACTTGTTCTAGGTGACTAGCCTAAACTCTTCAGCTCTGGAACCAGTAGAAAATTAAGGGGAAAAAATTATTTCTTTGAAAGTATTCTTAGGCTTGAAAAATATTCTTCAAATAATGTTATCCGACATGTAAAAAAACATTTAACAAATACAAAGACTTTTCGGCTCTTCACAAAAAAAAATGCTACTTTTAACCAATGTCCATCGACGAGCAATTTGGGAAATAGGGTTGGACATTTTCTTCCAAAATAGATTTAAAGATTCCGAAAAATCCCGCCAGTCGGTGCGAGGTATTTTACGCATGTTGTCACTTTCACCGCCGAGTCTATTTCTGAAAGCAGTAGCAGTTTGAAAGTGGGACTTTAATTATAATCACCCTGCATGTATATTTTTCAATTTGTTTTATCGTGACTGATTCTCATACAGCACAGTAACATCGCATTCGTGTCCTGTCAATGAGTGGGCGTTGTTGACAGACATTTATTTAAGCCACATAACGGAAAGACCCTTTCCAGAACATTCGGCCACCATTTGAATACCTGATTAACTGTCCAGGCAAATTGTCAGCAGCGACGCACAACGAATTAGGAAAGTCGCGATTTGTGGACCCTCTTTAAAGAATTCGAATGCGGCTTCGGACAGAGGCGAGATCTACCTATCAAAGAGCGATCGAATTTCCCCATCAACCCATTTAATGTTGGCGAATGAGTCCTTCCGAGAAATTTGATCATTCCGCCTCCATTGGAAGCGGTGAATGTCGCCGGAAAGGAAATGACAATTCAATTTGGGAAGCAGATGCGAGAAATCACTCATTAGCAAACACTGAACAGTTGTCTCCAAGTTGCGGTTTCCTTGAATCCTTGTTCGCATTTATTTGGAGTGAAAAATTGAAACATAATGAGCTATCATTATTGTGTTCACTATTATTCTGACCTGTAAACATAGATAATATAATGATGATGATGATACTAAACGCGCATTGTAAAGAAATATTAAAAAATAATTTTTTGAGTCGTGCGTTACGTGTTTCTCCACTCCTTCACTCATCTTTTGCAAATAGATGTCCATTTGGGTATTGGCAGATTGTAATGTATGTTGCAAGTGAGTGTCCATTATATTTGAGCTTGTATTGTGTTGGGTCAATTTCATGTTAGGAATAAAGATTGGCAGGTGTAAGTTGAACTAAAAGCGGAAATAATTTTTTATGCCAAAAATTTTCAAATTATAAAATTTCTCTTTTGTAACGTAAGTATTGTAAAAACAAATTTTGATTCTGATGTGACGATGAACTGTGCGTATCTAGCGACTTGCACCGAGGTCACTTAAAGTAAAACGTAGAACCTGTTATATTAGATGTTTAAAGATGCGGGCGCCTCGTGAGTTCGCAGAATATAATTTAATTATTCTGCGAATCATCACTGTAAACTCATAAAAAGCAACAGGCAACATCTGTCCTATATTCGCAAGGATATTATTTCAAAATCAAAGTTAATTGTTTCTCATCATTTCGACAGTTCGTTTTTGACTATAGGGATGCTCAAATAATGCATGTTTTAATACATTGGTTTTCACTGCTTTGGCCATTATAAAAAATATATATTTTGTAAAAATGTGATACATCTCACGGGCCGGGAAAATATTCAAGGGATGTTGCGGGTTGGCCAACCAACCTTTAAAGCGTGATTTTTCGAAGTATTTAAAAGAACTTTATTGAAATTTCAAAATATTCTCTTATTTTAAACAATTTAATATTGCTGCTCATTTTCTGTTCGCTAGTATCCATAGACTTCCACGTAAAATACTACATTTGTCTAAATCAGTGTTTGTTCAATTGTATGCGCGTTGCCATTCACCAACGCATAAATAATGTTTTTTTATGCTCCGAGTAATTCAGTGAAAAACTGCTACAACATGTACCCTTCTAGGGTATGACGAGATATTAACTGAAGAATTCCTGCTAACACCTCGAGCAAAAACCAAATTGCGAGCCGTAAATAATATTTTCTGCATTTTGTGTCCAATCTATCGAGCGTGAATATATAGAAAAAAAACAGATTTCATTGACATTATCCGACCATTCCTCTTGCATTCCAAAAACATACAAGAACGAAGCACATGGAATTCTTTTCCTATGAAAGACACAAGCAATGATCTGGAAATAACTAGACGTCTTTTTGTTTATTCGTAACGAATACATTTCTTAATGCTGATTCTGACCCAAGGCCAACTGATATGGAAATTACTGCGATATTTAGATTTTTAAGTCCATTCTTTTATCGAAACTAGTTGATGTTGCAGGAGTGGCCAACCCGCTGCCCGCCTTGAATATTTTTCTGGCCAGTGAGATGTATCACACTTTTACAAAATATATTTATTTTATAATGGCCAATGTATTAAAACAATGCATTACGCGTGCATCCATACATTCAAATATGAACTGCCGAAAGGATGAGAAAAAAAAAACTTTGATTTTGAAATAATATTCTTGCGCAAATATCGCACTCGTAAAATACTGACTTAAAATTTTGCGACTTTTTGTTAAATAAGACGAATGGCGCAGGGGTAAATAAACGGATCTCTGACTGCAAGGTCGAAGGTTCGAATCTAACCCCAGTTCCGCTCCCCATTCAGCTGCGATGTGCTCTTTAATTCTTGCGCCGACACGTGACCATAGGTTAGGTTTATTTATTTAAATTTTTTTACCCCTTTTTTTTGTAAATAAAAGGACTAGACGAAATTATAATCAATTAAAATATATATCAGTACTTTGGTTCTGAGAATGGCCTCTTTTTTTTTTTTTTCGGGGGGGTTATTGTAATGCTTTTTTTTTGCGACCCACACGTTCAGAAATATTAATATTTGATCCTATGCAATATTTTTATGGCATCGATAAAGGGTTCCTCATAGTACCGAATTTTTAACTTAAATTCTTTTAGTTTTAACATTTTATTTATCTTACTTTTATTTATTTTTAGTATTTTTTTTTTTTTTTCAATTTTTAGAGTACCATTTTTTTAAATTTTTAGAATCTTTATTTTTTACCATTTACTGACCTTAAGCAGCCATTTACTAATTGTAAATGTTATATATGAATTAAGACGAGGAGATAAAGAGGTCTATCCCCATGGCTACTCCGTAATCGGTACGCCGCCAGTTGCCAGTATTCTCACCTCTGTTTATATCTTGCATATATATATATATATATATATGATAACAAACCCCCTCCCCATTCCTTGCAAAATTAAGATCCAGGGAAATATTCTGAGTTAATAAGTATCCCCATATACGCGGCTTGTTGGCCAATTGGCTAGCGCTCTGGCCTTCAGTACCACAAGCTTCATGTTCGGAAACTTGCAGTGGCATGGATTTTTGTGAGTGGCTAGGAATCCCCGTTAATTTGTACGTCCCGGTCTAATGAGCAAACCAAACCCCAATATTCTATCATTCAATTTATCCTTATTTATAATAAAAAAACTCGACTAAAAGATGTAAGGCGAATTTCAGTACATTCAAGAGGAATTCATTATTCCGAATAATGCAAATAGCAGGCCTATTTAAACTCAACCTCTTTGCCTTCAATTTTAGAACACAAATAAATTAAATTGAATACCTGTCCGTTGCCTAAAACAAATGGAAATATTTTAAGGGGTCTAATAGAACCCCATAAATGCACCCATATTCCTAAACGGAAGGTGCGTGTTTGAGGAGCGACTGTAAAAGACTCGTTTAACTTCATTCCACACATTAAAGTGAATGTTGAAAAAAATATTTTTACAAGAATGTCATCTTTTCATTCTACTCATTCACTTTTGTGTGCTTAAATTATCTCTAAATGAAAGCTGCAAAGATTGTTTCGCTTTCATCCTCAAAAATGGGTCTATTTTCAGAAAAAAAGCCTTAATTAACCTGTGTAATAGCTTTGCAAATCCCATGTTATGCATTTTTTTTGAGTCATTGGAGACTTCCTATTTGGATCACGAACATGAAAAGTTTTCGAACAGGGCATTTTAAAAATTCGAATAATCATTTCAATGCGTCTGTATAAAATGAGTTCTTGATATACAACATACAGAATATGAATATTTACAGCAGCGAAGGAAAACTCGAGGACCGCCTTGAACATTTTTCACCCTTTTACACAATATACCTCTTTTATAATGGCCAAAGTAATGAAAAACAATGTATTAAAAAATACATTATGTGTGCATCCCTATAGTCAAAAATGAACTGTCGGAAGGATGAGAAAAAATAAACTTCGATTTTGAAATAACATTCTTGCGAATCTATGACAGATATTGCCTGTAACTGTATAACTGTTCTATTGATGAGTTTACAGTTCGTAGAGCAATTAAATTATATTCTGCGCTCGCCTCTTGGAGCATCTAATATAGCAGGTTGTGATATGAATCACAGGCTTCAGGTTCGAATCCTGGTGGTGGCATGGACGTTTGTGAGTGGTTCGGAATCCACGTTAAACTGTAGGTCCTAGTTTAATGATCCCTAGTGTGCAAAAAAATGACTAACCAAATGAAACCAAACCTCACAAAATCAGCAGATATGTAATACATTAAGTCATATTAAGCCCCATTTTTTTGCCAGTTGAGTTTTGAACCCGAATGTCATAAATTGGAGCCGAATACACCAGATATCTCTGGCTATTAAAGAGCAAATATTGACAATTCGATTTACACACGTTTTTACAATCGTCATCGTTCATCATTTACTGTCACGGAAAATAACGTCTGCAAAGACGTCATTTGCGGATTTGAACTGAGCCCTCTTAAAAACTTGAAAAGCACATCACCACAGGCCATGAGTAGAGCTATCGTACTTAATTTCGGCAAAAGCCCTTACCTTTCAATTTGGCATGAATTGTGAAGTTTCAAACATTTAGTGTTCAATTTGGCTATATTTACAAAATAGAGGATGATTATAATTAAAGTTCCACCTTTAAAATGCTAACTAATGCTTAATAATGTTCCTAAGTTCGCTACGCAGAAAGGGACATTATTTATGCGTTGGTGAATGGCAACATGCATACAATTGAACAAACTCTAAGTATCTCAAATGTAGTATTTTATGTGGAAGTCGATTGATATTAGCAAAAGTAAATTGGGCAACAATTTTGAATTGTTTAGAATAAAAGAATAATTTGAAATTTCAATAAAGTTCTTTTAAATGCTCCCAAAAACTTTGCCTTAAACAGAAGTTTCAGTTAAATATATAAAATATATTGTTGGGTAGAACAGTTTAATATAGAAGGTGATTATAATTCAAATCAATAATCAATCCTCAGTTCAAATTGGAACTCATTGTGGTTCTTTTTTGACAGCCCTTTGAAAGTGGGACTTTAACTGTAATATATTACTGCGTATGCAACAATAAATAAATTTTACGCTTCAAAACTGTCTACCTAATTCCCACATCTCTTTCAAGTCCACCCGACTCATTACTGTATTTTCAAACTTTGATAAATTAATAAGTT
Organism: Caerostris darwini; assembly: GCA_021605075.1. Taxonomy (NCBI): domain Eukaryota; kingdom Metazoa; phylum Arthropoda; class Arachnida; order Araneae; family Araneidae; genus Caerostris; species Caerostris darwini. The sequence goes on from BPLQ01009922.1 coordinate 48,361, forward strand.
AATAGACTTCAAATTAATGAGAAAAGAGGCAATATTCCACTTATAATTTAATCATAATTCTTAGCAATTTTTTTAAACATAATTATAGTAATACTGTGTAAAAAAACATGTAATTTGAATAGACGTTAAAAAAAGTCTTTAAATCCATATGAAAAAAGTTAAAATGAATCAAAACAAATTTTTAATACGTAAGGATATTAAATTCAAGTTATGAATTACGAAAATGAACTAGAAAGCGTTCAAAATAGTGTCGTTTTTGTTACTTATCTACAATAAACAAATTACATTTTTCATTAAAAAAAACTAATTAAAATTGCGCCTTCCTTTTTTAAAAGGAATTCGGGGAAAAAACTAGACTTTTTATGAATGCACATTTTTTACTTTATGAAACCACACATTAACTTTTTTTAGGTCTAAATTATGACTTGTATGCAAGTATTGACCGACTGGTAATGAACTCAGATGCTATTTGCACTGATAATTTAAACATCCTTTTGTAATATGAAGTCATTTTTTAATTAGAAACGTTATGAAATATTTTTTTTTATTTTTTTACACCTCAATAAAAAAAAATTAAGGAATGCAGTGAAAAAAAAACCCTTTTTTTTTCAAATTGCCAAAAAAATATTAGTTGGTTATATTAAATACATATACAATACAGCAGAGGTACTTTTTGTTTTAAATTGTGGTGGCACAACTTCTATGCAATGTTGGAACCTTTTCGTGGTATATTTTTGGTAACGCTATATATGCAACAAAAATAAATACTTCTGAAATATGAAAATACACTTTGAATGAAGTTTTTTTTTATTGATAACAGTATACTCAAGAACAAAGATTATTCTATTTTTAAGAAAGTTGTTGGTAAGATATATCCGATTTTTTAAAAAATTATCCAGTTATAAAACATTTGAACTAATTTTTTTTTGTCCCAACATGTATTTTTAACATTAGATAAAACAGCATTGCTATTTAATTTTATAGTATAAAAAGAAACGAAGTTTCCCATCAACACTTTTTACCAATGTTATGATTCGATTTAAATCTAATAATATAACTAAACTAAAATAAATGAATTTTTTTTAAATAAAATAATCTTTCAAAGTATTTAACGAATACGTGTTCTTCACGCATCACCCAATAGCATGTACCCTTATCAAACCCATCAAAACGATGCTTATCTTTTAATTGGCAATCCGCGTATCCCGAGATATGTAATTGGGTGTCCATGATGGCTCGCAGGTATGAAAAGAGGTGCATTCATGGCCTCAATTAATATGCTAATGTGCACGGAATGCGATGGGTGAAATCAGAATAGCGCAGCTGTTCGGATTCGCATTATTCGAAGGACGATTGAAGTAGGACGGCGAAGTTCGAAGGACGACGACTTTCAACTGGAAGTTCAAGTTCTATTTGGGATTCAGTACTACCATAGAAAAAATAGCACTATATGTATTTTTTACAGTATTGTAACTTTGCCTGATAGATCTTTAAAAAATGCGTCAAAAAGGTAAAATTAAATAAGTCATCCATTAAATAATTTTATTAAATATACAAATTAATTATTATAAAACCTTAGGTATATAAATAATTTGTGTCGTATATAGTAAGGAACTTGATATGCACTATTTTCGAAGTAGATATTTTATCAAAGCAAAATGACAATATGTTTTCAAAAGTATTCTAATGCTGTAAAGAATAATTGTAAATAAGACAAGCAGTGTATCTGTAAGAAATATTTATTCGTTCCCTATTCAAACTATACTAGTATCAATACCTAGTACTGTTATCCTACTATTGGTACATAGTCCAGCTTTCTAGTATTCAAACTATCCTATCATTGGTACGTAGTCCTACTATTATAGTCTACAAATTAACCTTGTATTGTTACCTAATCCTGATATCCTAATATTGCCTAGTCCTACTATCTTAGTATTGTTACCTAGTCC
>BPLQ01009924.1:0-27486 GCA_021605075.1 Caerostris darwini
ATGAATATTTTTATATAATCTTTTGTGATGTATTAAAACGGCATTATGAGCATAAATCTCAAAGTTGCTAATCAATTTTAAAAAGACCTGAAGCGCAATAAAGGCATCGTTGATAACAAAGTTTGTGTCCAGTTTCCACCGTCGTTGCGATGATATTGTAGCTGCTATTTCAATAACATTAAACCCTATTTGGATCACACTAAAGCTTAAATTAATAATTAACCCTCGTGAGGGATTATTGTTACTTTTCGATGAAGCAATTATATGAATTTTTTTTCTTTAACCATATTAATGTTCTTTCCACTTCAATTTTAAATGATAGCATTCACGAATTCCTACTGTTGTCTTATTTATTTCTTAATCAAAAGCAAATTGATATTATTTCAAAAAATAAATTGAATCAAAATGGCTCAAATGTATGGCCACATGGAAAGTTATGAAACTGATTCCAGAACTCATATATTCACATGTTCTATTCACAAATTTTCTTCATGTGTATGAAAATTAATTCTGAACTAAGCAAGCATTTTTTTTTTATGATATCAGGACTTCCACATGAATTAAAAATAAGTATTAAATCATCTTATTATATAACTTGTCAGGTCTCAATATTGAATTCTTATGGCACTATATTATTAAATAAAAGTCTTAAATATCCAACAAATTACTCTAGAAATCTATTTGTATATGACATTATAAAATTAACAGTTGATGATGAAATATTCAATAAATTAAACAATCTGCCCCGAGATATGTTAATTCTTATTTTTCGCATGTGCTTTCCTGGTGGTCACAGACAATCCAGAACTAGAGGAACAGTTCTGTACACTCCATTGAATCAGTTGAAATATCTCAAAGCAATGGCTGCCAGCATTAAAAAGTTACCAGATGCTTTAGTGGAAGAGAAAGTTGACTTATGTATTGGTAACGAGATAGAAACGGTCAACAAAGCTATTTTGTGTGCAAAATCATCTGTCTTTTTAAAAATGTTCCAAAATGAAATGCAAGAAAGCAAACAAAACACAGTTACCATAGAAGACGTACGGATGCCTGTCTTGAAAAGCCTCATTTCATTTTTGTGTACAGGAAAACTTCCAGATAATGATGTTGAATTCTTGTGTGAGGTATATTATACTGCTGATAAATATGATATTTCTGAACTACATGATGCCTGCTGTAACTTGCTGATGCAGAAAGTCACTGTAAAGAATGTATTTGAATTATTAAAAATGTCGATTTCTCATCAAGATGAATGCTTCAAGATCTTTATGATGACATTTATCTGTCAAAATTTTGAAACCATTCTTGAAATTGGAGAGTGGGAGAAATGGATGCGAGACGATTCAAAGATTGCTTTTGAAGTTCTTAGTTTCATCGATATTAATGAATAATTTATTAAATTTCAGATTCTTCCTTGACAGATAATTATAAAATTATTGCATTAATTTTTATTTTAGTAAAAATTTGCAGCAGTGATTTTTTTGTTATGTGTAAACCATTTTTTTTTCCTTTTATTATTCTTATATCTTCTGTTTAGTGTAAAAAAAATACTAAATTAGGATTTACTAATTGATAAATAATAACTAAGATTGTTGAAGCTAAAACTCTATGCTACTTAAGTATTAAACTTCATATCTTTTCATTTGAATTTTAAAATTGTGTAACAAATTTAAATTTAAAAAAAAATAATAATTTTCAATTATTTTGATATTGCTGAGAATTTTCAATAAAACACAGTTGAGAATTCTATTTTTTATCTTACCATTTTTAAGATACCTAGTTTTAAAGGTATAGTTATATTTTTATACTTTTTTTACATTATATAAAATATGTGACATTCATATTTTAATAAACTTTATTTAATATGATGTGAGTGGATTTTTGCTTTTTTAATAATTATTCATATGGTAAAATATTCATTTAATTTTTTTGTTCCATAAATAAAATTCTTTTACAGTAATTTTAAATTATTGATATATTATAAATGTTTTATTCCATTTATATTTTTTTCCTACAATTATTTTCCAGTTCTTTTTATTTTATAATACAATATTAAAATGCTTTTATGATTTATATTGTAATCTGGCTAAAGCTTCAATAATTAAAAATCCCTCGACTAGTTACTTTTTTACTTGATTACCTGACAATTTGAACCAAATATTAAAACACTTTTTTTATGTAATATACATCTATTTTTTATTATGTGTAAAGAATGGAAATGAGCATATGTATGTTACTTTTGAAGTCCTTCCCCCTTGCAAGGTTTGCAGTTTGGAATACATATATGGCTCTCAGTCTTCAGAAATTTATACATTCCTGCAGACACGTTTTTGAAACATTTCCAAGATATTCATGTTCATATGAAATCCCAACTCAATCATATATTTTTATGTATTGGGAATATTCATTTCTGCAAACAACTATTCAGTCAATTACCCACATAAAATTTCGTTATACTAATTTATATGAAAAAAATTACACTGTTAATTTATATTTTTTGTCATCCCACGATTAATTATGGAAAAAAAATTTCAATGAATGCTTCATTTTGGAAAGATCATGATCGTATCAAATAATTGTTACCATATGTGTCATAAATTTTGTAAATAATCCTTTTTGTTATTGTTTCCGTATTTTTTTTTTTTTTTTTTTGTAAAATCAAGAAATTTGATATGCAATTTTAAGTTGTTTTTTAAAAAAATTTTTATAAAATAGTGGAAAATAAACAAAAAATATGAAATAAACAAAAGCCTTAAATAAGTAAGAATAAATTTATGAAATTTTCCTATAAATGTGATAATTTATCAAAAAAAAAAAAAGTGTTAACCAAACCAAAACAATAAAATAAATTTTGAAAACTTAATATGCAAGTTCATAACATGTAATAATTTGAAGTAAAACTTAAAATGAGTTTTGAAAAGGATAGATATAATATCAAACATATTATTTAAAAAGTGCAAACATATACATGTTTCAGCACATGTACAGTATTTTAATGGAAAACTTCAACTTCTTTTATCTGGTGCATTACTTGACAATATTGTAAATTGCAACTAGAGTTGTAAAGGCACGTAACTATTGATATGAATTTTTTTGGCATTATTTGAATTGGTTTTATAATCATGCAATTCCATTACCCAGAAATCTTTGAGATACCAAGTTACTATGGAAAATAACACATTTTGCTTCAGAACATACCAATGCTCTTATAGAAATTTAAAAGAACAAGCTATTTTTATTTATTGTTTTTCCAGCTTTGTGCAATTAAAGAAACTTTTGATTTTGAGAAATTTTGACCACTTTCTTTAGAAATAGAATGCAAGTAATATTCAATAATAAGTGCAAATAAATAAATTATTACTGTTGCATGTTGTCTTTGTTATCAAAAACTACTATTAAGTCTCTGGATAGGAAGATTAGTGTTTAGATTGGTGTTTATAAACATTTTGACAAATTTCCGTGGCTTGTTTTGAATGTACACTGTTTGTTTTTATTTTAATATGCTCTGTAACATTATGCATTTAAATATATCTTGCATTGTTTTCGTATTATAATAAATTTCATCACAAATACCCTATTCAATTACAATACCCTACTTATTTTTTTTTAAATTTAAGTACTACCTAACAATAATGTAAATTGTAAATTCACATATCTATTGATACTAATTTTTGGGCAATATTAGCATTATTTTGATTAGAAGGTAATGAGATATATATGTATTTTAAGTCAACTACAACAATGTACCTAACACTGACACTGTATATTGTTCTGAGATATTTAATGAAAAGTGTCATTTGAAATTAGCATCTCTGATGAAGTAAAATAAACTTATAAACAAAATGTTTATTGATGGGAAACTTACGAGTCTATGTTACTAATTGCTTATATTGGATTTTCAGTATTCCCCATATGTAACAAAATTATTAATGTTGTTATTATTAACATGTAAATATGAAAGATACACCCTGTTGAAGGCATCAAAGATAACTGATAAATGTTTCAGATTTTACTGAGATTTCTCATTTGAGGTTTGCTGCTAAAACTATTAAGGCATTGACAACAAGAATAAAATTTTAATTTTGAATTTAATAGGTTTCCATTGGGAAACTAATACTTAAAATTATGAAAAATGTAACTAAAATGTTTGCTCCTGTAGTATCTGTTGTTAATTTTCCACTCCAAAAGAATTCTCAACATTTTTAAAAGTTGTCATTCAACAGTTGTGACACTGTTAGTGGAATGCTCATCCACCACGACAAGGTCATACCACACTGGATGGGAAAAATCAATGGAACTTTTTTTTAAAGCCATACTGTTTCCCCCTTCTTCAAGTATCTTCAGTTCAAATTTTAATTCATTGGGACGAGTGTTTTTTTTTTCAGCACTTTGAAAGTGGAACTTTAATTGTAACCACCCTGTACATAAGGGAGGATCGAAAAGTCAAAAGACAAATTTTTAAGATTCACAATTTGAGAATTAAGAAAGATAAAGATTAAAAAGATGTTAGATTAAATATTAGAATATTTCCCCAGATGGTGCTGTAAATCGAACCTATATGTGTGACATGAGATAAATCTCAGATAGAGAAATGATTAATAAATATTTCATACTCCATCTGTCATTCAGCAAAACAGTTATAAGATGCACCACACTATTCGCACTATTTCTGATGATATGGCATGCATGTTTTTGAACTGCACCCTTCAATATTGCCAACGATTCTGTCTTTTCATAGTACATTTTTAAATTCAATTATCTCTACAACCAAAAGTCACAACACAGCGGTGTAGTAGGGGAGAAAGGTTTTAATTAAAATAAAAATAATTTCAATTTTTAATAATTAAATTTTTTTTTCTAATGCAGCTGGCAAACACTTAGACAATTGTCTTCGAGGCATTAAGGCAAGCGTTGAGCAACACCGACGTTGCTCACTTAGCACTACCCGGGAGGTGCGTGAGCTTGAAGAGTAACAATACCCTCATACACGGAGTAACAATACCTCTACGATCCTGTTAGACATGGACCTACGGTTTAAAGTGGATTCCGAATCACTACAAACACCCATGGCACCGCAAGGACTCGAACCCGAAACCTGTGGTACCGAACGCCAGAGGCAATACCCGCATTTATCATTCGGCCATCAGGCCCCTAGAACAAAAATAATTTTAATTTTTATTAATCAAAATTTTAAATTACTTAATATCAAAAGATTAAGTAGATGAAAAAATTACATACATTCTATCAAAATACTTTTTTTCTCCCTTCTTAATTGCTGTATGCCAGCACCCCTAATAATTAATCGATTCGTCTTCAACATTTAAACTGGATGTTTAATTTTCCGTTGAATTAGTTGATAACTGAAATTAAAGCGTCTGGCATTCAAAAACAGAGGGGCTTGATGGCCGAGTGGGTAGCGCTGGGTACCACAAATTTCGGGTTCGAGTCCCGGTGGTGCCATGGATGTTTGAATCCACTTTAAACCATAGGTCCCGATGTTATAATGGTAGTCAGACTTAACGATGCTTAAAAAAAAATTTTTTTTTTAAGAACTGCTAGCAGAGATTGATGATATTTTCTCAGAAAAAAAATTCTCTTGATTTGACATATATTCAAAATAAATTATTTCTGATTTATCAAGTTTTGTCTCTCCTGAAAAATTCATAATGTTTATATCAATTTTCAGGGGCCTAAATGGCCGAGTGACTAGCGCTCTGACGCTGGGTACCACAGGTTTCGGGCGCGAGTCCTGACATGGATGTTTGTAGTGCCATGGATGTTTGTAGTGGTTCGTAATCCACTTTGAACTGTAGGTCCCGATCTAACATGATCGTAGAGCGTTACGGAGAATGACGTATTAAATAGGGGAAAACGAACTGTCCCTATATAGTGATTAGGGGATTATAGTCCTTGTTGCTTCGCATTCCCATATACCCCTACAATTCAAAAACAGATTAATAAATAAAAAAGGAAAGTGGAAACAGATATAATAGATGGGGAAAAAAAAAGTAATTGCGATAAAACATTCGATAATAAATACGATTTGCGATTGTTTGGATAACACGCTTGTAAATAAACTGATAAGAATACTTTCGTTTACTTGTTAAGAAGCAGGTGGCTGCGCAGATATTGACGTTGCAGCGAGATTAATGTGCCATCATAGCTCAGTGGTTAGAGCACTGGTCTTGTAAACCAGGGGTCGTGAGTTCAATCCTCACTGGTGGCTTCTTGTTACGGCATTTTTTTTTTTGTATATATAAATATTTTATTACGAATATTAATTTTATCTCCACTTCCGAGTGTGATTATTCTACGTAGGATATATTTAAATACAAGAAAAAAAAAAAGTCTTTTTTTTCAATATTTTTTTTCTTTCTAATGCAGCTGGCAAACACTTAGACAGTTTGGTCTTGGATGCCTTAAGGCAAGCGCTACACAGACATTACTCACTTTGCATTACCCAGGGGGCGCATGTAACTTGAAGAGAAGCCACGGACGCGGAGTAACAATGCCCCCGCAACTCTCTACGATCCTATTAGACCGGGAACTACGGTTTAAAGTGGATTCCGAACCACTACAAACATCCATGGCACCGCCGGAACTCGAACCCGAAACCTGTGGTACCGAGCGCCAGTAGCCACTCGACCATTCAGGCCCTTTTTTTTCAATATATATATATATTGCAGCATGATGGTCAAGTGGCCAGCTCTCTGACCTTTGGTCCTGAATCCTGATTTGGTTTTTATCGCTCTACGGTCACTTTTTGCACACTTTAGAATAATTAGACAGGGACTTACAGTTTAACGTGGATTCCGAACCACTCACAAATATCTATGCCATCGCCAGGATTCGAACCTAGAGCCTGTTGTACCAAAGGCCAGAGAGCTAGCCAATTGTCTATCAGGTCGCCTTTTTTCTTTGAGAAGAAGGATGCGATTTTCTTAGTACACTCTGGGTTACGCTAAGTTTGTTACATTTCTGTTATTCTAATGGCTTAAATTAAAGTGTTCGGCAATCTATATCCACAATTTTTATGAAAAATATAGTATAGTTCGTGTAGGATTCGAACCTGCAGCCTGTGGTACCAAAAGCGGAGCGCTAGCCAATTGGCCATCAGGCCGACCTGAATCCTGGCAGTGGCATGCATGTTTGTTAGTGGTAATGCACTTTAAACTGTAGGACCTGTTCTAATTAGCTCTCGTGTGCAAAAAAATGACAGTATAGCGACAAATAAAACTTTTGCAACATTGTTTTAATACAGCAGAAAAATAACTAAATATACAATCGTTTTTATCAGAAATTTGTGCGCGTATTTTTATTTTTTATCAGTGCTAAAACCTTCGTGTGGGATAAAATAAATCTGCATGCCGGAAAATCCTTGCGTGAGTTTCCAGAAGGATACGAATTTCCCATATATTTCTGGAGGTACGTTTTCAAAAATGTTGTGATAAAGATCATCGCTGGTGTACTTAGACACCAATGAATCTTCTGCATATGTTAAATAACATTTTAACTCGAGGAATTACAATGCATCGAGTATGCATGCCTTGAATAACACTATTACTATATCACATCAATGTGCCTAGAGCTAGAACTGAGTTGCCCCTGTACAGTTTGAGAATGATGTGGGTGAGAAGAAGTCTGACAGGGCTCCGTGACGCTCTATGGACATATGAGACCGGGAACTACGGCTTAAAGTGCATTCCGAACCACTACAAACATCCATGACACCGCCGGAATTCAAACCCGAAACTTGTTCTACCGAGTGCATAGCCACTCGGCCATCAAGCCCCAATGCCTTGAATAATAGAGAACAATAGTACGAAAGCGCTACCTTACGGGAGGATTTTTCGAAGTAATTGACCCATATTTACGTATTGCACTTGAAGCATATGCTGAAGCTGAGAAGTTTTTTATATGCTGTCGGCGAGAGGTATGCGTTAAAAGCGTTTCATATGCTGTCACATTCTCTATTGAAATCTATTTTCTTCTAAAAGTAATACAAGACACTGGCCGTTTTAAACCTGAACATAATACCACTTGATAATTCGGCCATATTATTAATTACACTTATTTACATGAATAATTGCATGCATTTGAGCATTTATCATGGCGTTTTTATAGCGTCAAAGTAAAAAATTTTCCAATTCTACGTTGCACTCCTTCATGATTTGGAGTGAAGGAGTGCAATGTAGATCTACCTCCTCTTGGTGCACTTCGGGCAACATCTGATACGGTAAAATGATCTACAAACACGGCCTTCAGTCTGGCTCTCAGTGTGAGTTTCTCAGTGTGGTGGATCGTCCCAAAACAAGAGAGAAGATAATTAACAAGTAATATAAGAAAAAAAAAAAATTAAAGTCAATTCCATTTTTTGACTATATTGCAGAAAGTCCTTTATAAATAATTTTCATTAATTTTTTTAAGTTTATATGGCGCCATCTATTGGTAGATATATGCAACTTAAATCTAAAAAACCAAACTAAAATTGATTAATTAAATTTAATTACCGAATTAATATTTGAAAAAACCGTATTAACATCAAGTTCAAAAAAAAAAAAAAAAAAAAAGTGTATTTGAACTTGAGTGGATAAATAAAACGTATTTTATGAACGATTGGAAATTTGAACAAGATATATATAGGGAGAGTGTGAGCTAATAGAAGGAATTGAAAAAGACATTTAAGTGCCCCATCTTTGAGGATGTTGCTGCTAGAAAGTCGCAAGCCCTGGTATGATCCTATTCATGATTTCTCTGAATGGCCTAGAGAAATATCAGTGGCATTGCTACGGCTTTTCTGTGGTCACGATTGTCTCCGCAAGCACCTTCACAGACCGTTACTGGATTGGTAAGTTGGTGGATTAACTGATGTCATTTATTTCTATCTTGTTCTTTATTCTTTTTCGCAAGCACCTTCGCAGAATTAAATTGACTCCTAACCCTCTCTGTCTCCCGTGTGATAACCAGAAAGAAATGGATGTGTCTCACCTTTCTTCCTGTTCTGCACTGCCTCCTGTTTCTTTATGGAAGCGCTGTTGGATTGCTGATTGTAAGTTGGTGGATGAACTGATGTCATTTGTTTCTATCTTGTTCTTTGGTTTTTTCCGCAAGCACCTTCACAGAGCTCCTAACCCTCTCTGTCTCCCATGTGATAACCAGGAAGAAATGGTTTTATATCAGACCTTGCTTCCTGTTCTGCACTGCCTCCTGTTTCTTTATCGAAGCGCTGTTGGATTGCTAGACGTAAGTTGGTGAATGAACTGATGTCATTTGTTTTTATTTTGTTCTTTGTTCTTTCCGCAAGCACCTTCACAGAATTAAACTAGCTCCTAACCCTCTCTGTCTCCCATGTGATAACCAGGAAGAAATGGTTTTATATCAGACCTTGCTTCCTGTTCAGCACTGCCTCCTGTTTCTTTATCGAAGCGCTGTTGGATTGCTAGACGTTGGTGAATGAACTGATGTCATTTGTTTTTATTTTGTTCTTTGTTCTTTTCCGCAAGCACCTTCACAGAATTAAACTAGCTCCTAACCCTCTCTGTCTCCCATGTGATAACCAGGAAGAAATGGTTTTATATCAGACCTTGCTTCCTGTTCTGCACTGCCTCCTGTTTCTTTATCGAAGCGCTGTTGGATTGCTAGACGTAAGTTGGTGAATGAACTGATGTCATTTGTTTTTATTTTGTTCTTTGTTCTTTTCCGCAAGCACCTTCACAGAATTAAACTAGCTCCTAACCCTCTCTGTCTCCCATGTGATAACCAGGAAGAAATGGTTTTATATCAGACCTTGCTTCCTGTTCAGCACTGCCTCCTGTTTCTTTATCGAAGCGCTGTTGGATTGCTAGACGTAAGTTGGTGAATGAACTGATGTCATTTGTTTTTATTTTTGTTCTTTGTTCTTTTCCGCAAGCACCTTCACAGAATTAAACTAGCTCCTAACCCTCTCTGTCTCCCATGTGATAACCAGGAAGAAATGGTTTTATATCAGACCTTGCTTCCTGTTCAGCACTGCCTCCTGTTTCTTTATCGAAGCGCTGTTGGATTGCTAGACGTAAGTTGGTGAATGAACTGATGTCATTTGTTTTTATTTTGTTCTTTGTTCTTTTCCGCAAGCACCTTCACAGAATTAAACTAGCTCCTAACCCTCTCTGTCTCCCATGTGATAACCAGGAAGAAATGGTTTTATATCAGACCTTGCTTCCTGTTCAGCACTGCCTCCTGTTTCTTTATCGAAGCGCTGTTGGACTGCTAGACGTAAGTTGGTGAATGAACTGATGTCATTTGTTTCTATCTTGTTCTTTGTTCTTTTCCGCAAGCACCTTCACAGAATTAAACTAGCTCCTAACCCTCTCTGTCTCCCATGTGATAACCAGGAAGAAATGGTTATATCAGACCTTGCTTCCTGTTCAGCACTGCCTCCTGTTTCTTTATCGAAGCGCTGTTGGATTGCTAGACGTAAGTTGGTGAATGAACTGATGTCATTTGTTTCTATCTTGTTCTTTGTTCTTTTCCGCAAGCACCTTCACAGAATTAAACTAGCTCCTAACCCTCTCTGTCTCCCATGTGATAACCAGGAAGAAATGGTTTTATATCAGACCTTGCTTCCTGTTCAGCACTGCCTCCTGTTTCTTTATCGAAGCGCTGTTGGATTGCTAGACGTAAGTTGGTGAATGAACTGATGTCATTTGTTTCTATCTTGTTCTTTGTTCTTTTCCGCAAGCACCTTCACAGAATTAAACTAGCTCCTAACCCTCTCTGTCTCCCATGTGATAACCAGGAAGAAATGGTTATATCAGACCTTGCTTCCTGTTCAGCACTGCCTCCTGTTTCTTTATGGAAGCGCTTGTTGGATTGTCAGACTTAAGTTGGTGGATTAACTGATGTCATTTATTTCTATATTGTTCTTTGTAATTTTAATAGTATTTTTTGTTCTGTAAAACTTGCCATTGGATATAAAAAAAAAAAAAATCGAATGATAGTTGAATATCATAATTATGTAATCATCATTTCGTATAATTATTGGATAGATTTTATGTCTGCATTTCTAGTGCTCTCGTAAAAAGGTTTTTTTTCCCTTGTACATAAATACGACGAGTGATAATTTATAGTTAAAGGTCACTGTTCTCAGAATAATGTCATTTAAGAAATTAAATTTAAAAAACATCGTGCCAAGAATGTTATTCTTAACTGAAATCAATACCAAAGATATCAAAGCGAATGTGTACCTCAAAAGAATATAGCACAACATATTTTTTTTATTTTGTGTTCATTCCTGTTCTTTTCATTAATAAATAATGTTTTTAAATAATAAATGCTACATTGAGATAAAAAACAAACATATGTCTCTTTTCATTAAAATTTTTTTAAAGATGCACTTTTTTTTTTAAATTGACCTTTTCTCTAAGGAAAAAAAAAAAGAAAGAAAATTAAATCAAACTTTTATTTTTAATAAATCCTATTCTTTTTAGATTAACCATGAATATTCCTATGGTGGTTTTAATCTAAGCTCCCAGACTGCATGGGAGTTTTCCATGTTTTCCCCTATACGACACAAAAATGCAGAGCAATTATCAACGAAAGTTCTCACTTTAGCACATGCATGGGCTGTTCGTGCCACATTAGTAGAGAACCAAAGATCAACCAGCAAAATAAAAGTAAGAGCAAAATTAAAAGGGGGAAAAAAAAAAAAAAAAAAAAAAAAAAAAAAAAAACCCTTCTCATCAATGGAGGTTAAGAATTCGAGATATGTCAGCACCAACAAATTTTTATTTTTCGTAATTACATTGCTTGTAATCAGTGACTGTTTATAGTGTAAACCACTTTACTATATTTATTTATTAATTAATATTTTTCAACTTTTTGAATTGTTATCAATATAAAATAAATGAAGAATGCAGGAGGAAAAAAAAAATCCCTTTTTTTACATTAAAAGAATTTTCACTGAAAAGATTAAAAATAAATCTATGAAGTAAAGGGTTTGTTACTTTAAATTAAAATAGTTTAGTTAATAGATAAAGGAACCACTATTTTTTTTTTATTTTAAGGGCCACAATTATTTTGGTTATATTTTTTCTTTGTTTGTAGTATTCATTATTGCAATAGATGGCAGCATGAGAAAATGACGAATGCATATTATTACGTATTACAAAACATTATTAAAAGTAAAGTATTACAAACAACAATTTTCTAAATTTATAATAAATAAAATTGTTTTAAGCTAATTTTCATTAGTACATATATTTAAATAAACTAAATTAAAAATAAAAACATTTAATTTTTAAAAAAAAATTAAATTTACATTTTTAATGAATCAAGTATACTATCAGTTCATAAAGAATCCTAACATCATGGTAAAGAAATTATGGTATCATTATACCTTGAGACAAAAGTGAGATGCTTATTTTGCATTCTAATTTTGGTGCCTTTTTTGAGAAATTTTCCAAACCGGAATTAAAAATTTTTTATATATATTTTTTTACACTGCATTCTTTTAAATTTTTAGATAGTTTATTATTAGTAATAAAATTATTTTTAAAACACACAAACATATTTTTGTGATTATTAATTTTCCTATTTTATTCCTTGCGGATACTTTTTTTTTCCACTATGAGATCGTTATTCCGCACTTCAAACTATCTTGTCTAAAGTGATAAAAATTAGATAATAGATAATTATTAATAATCATTAATAGATAATTCGGTACTTACGAATTAACGGTACCTTGGCGACAGACTTGGCGGTTTTTAAGTGTCGCCAATCTAACAGCTACATATTTGACGATTTTTAAGTGGCGCCAATATAACAGCTGCAGATTTGCTGAGTTTTGACGCCATTTTGTAGTGCCAGGAAAATGCGTATTTGGGATTTGCCAGAAACAGAACAAGATGCAATTTTATTTTTTCAGGAGTGAAATATTTTACCAAAACAACGAAAATGTCCCAATTTCCATGACATGAAACTTTATTTTGGTAAACGTAAGTTTTGGAAATGCAATTTCAGTCAGTGTGCTTATCGTGTGGGACTTAGAAAAGACAACTGGTTTGAGGGAAGCAGAATTCTATTTTGTACAGCTTTGAGATTCATATACTGCTGGTGCGAGGAATTGACGGCAATTAAATTTTGTGAAAAGCAACTTGATTTATCGGATAAAACTGTTATAGATTGGAACAATTACATGCGTGAATTATGTGTCTTGGATATGGAGAATAAACCAAAAAAGAAGGTAGGTGGACCAGATTGCATTGTGGAAATTGATGAAAGTGTTTTGAATTTTGAAAGCGTTCTGATTTTAAATGAGGTATTTTATACATTTTATTATTTGGAACAAAAATTTTAAGTGTAGATTGGCGCCACTTAAAAACCGCCAAATCTGTAGCTGCTGTTGCAACTGTCGCCAGGGTACCGTTAATACGTAAGTACCGATAATTCTACCGAATTCTGTCGTAAAATAAATTTCAGGACCAATTTCAGATAACACCAAATTTTTTTAAATATTTTAATTCTACTTTATACAAAGTGTAAGTAATTCTTAAAATATCTTGCATAATTTCCTATGCGTAACTTAACATATAAAACTTTTTTCTGAATTAAGTCAAATTCGAATTACTTTTGTAAATTTTGTTTTAAAATCAAACAAAAATTTAAAAAAAATAGGAAAAGTTCGCTTAATTGAATAATTACGTGCATGTTATCGTAATTTATATTGAGTTTAACGAAATAAATGTTTAAAAATCTGAACACATAAAGAAAAAACAAACATTTTATTCACATATTAAAAGATTTACAGGTTTTTAGCAATTTTTCAAATTCACTTATATTGTAGGTAAATCAGTAATAAAATAACAACAAACAGGAAAATGAAAAATTACAACTTACATCTAACTACTATCGTTATTTTAAAGATTCATTTTATTTCTATAAACATTTAAAAGTAAATCTTAATTAATTTTTCAAAACAAAAATAATTTAGCATTGAGTGTTAAATGCAGTGCTAATTAATTAAATTATTTAGCATTGAAACATTTTACCTCATTTAAAATATGTATAGATGGCGCTGTAATCTATTTTGACCATCATCTATTTATTATAAATTGAGGATTAAATTTAAAATAAAAATTGAAATTTCATTAAAAAAATTACGTGATTTTCGAAATAAATCTTTCAACAAAATATGTATTAAAGATATATGAAACTCATAAAAACTCACACATGAAGAAAATGATTTCATTACGCAATGATATACGATACCATTAAATACGAGTATTTTTAAAAAATAATTAAATCACAATACATCAAACATCAATATATATAGAGAGACATCATTTAAGTAGATAATTAAATTCTTTAACGAGCATTCATTTCCTCACTGAAAAGTTTATACGAAATTGCACATCAAAGTAAGGAATTGTTTCTTTTATCACCTACAGATGGCAGCACGAGACGTCGAAAGTTTTGCATGTATGCGTCTTGTAAACATCATAAGCTTTTCGAACTAACGTTGATCACAGAACCATTTATAACCGGAAAGTGAAATGATAAAGTGAAAAATACATATGCGATATTCACAGCGATGGTTGAATCTCGGACGGCACAAGTTTTTTTTTTTACCACACTGAGCATTTCTTCACAGGATTCATTGGAGAGCCAAGGGGACATCCGAATTCTCTTGCGAATTCTGGTGTATTCGCAAGTGGGCCGATTACCCTGAAAAGAAACAAGTAATATAAAAAAAAATATTTTTTAAGTCAATTCCTACTTTTTTTTTCACTATATTGCAAAAAAGTCCTTTACAAACTAAGTTGAAATTTTCCTGAAATTTTACATATGGCGCCATCTATTATTAGATACATGAAACTTAAATCTAAAAAAACCTAAAATTTTGTTAAATTTAATAAAATGAATAAAATGAAAAACTGTATTTCATTTAAAAAAACTTGAGTGGATGACTAAAAAGTATTTTATAAATTGATTGAACAAGAAATCGCCAAATCTATAGCTGGAGAGTGTGAACTAATAGTAGGAATTGAAAAAAAATGAGAATCAAGAACAAATAATTTACCGTGCAAAATATCAATACACAGAAATCTTTAAGAGTTCATTTACATATGGTAGGTAAAAGAATCTATTTTAGATACAAACACTTAAATCTAAAAAAACCTAAAATTAATTATATTAAATTTACACATTAATGAATTAAAATTTGAAAACCTGTATTAACGTCAAAGTGTCATCCACCACAAGTTCAAAAAAAGTTTTTGAATGGAGTGTATATAAAAAATTCCATTTAATACTGCTCCAAAATTTGAACAAGATATATAGGAGGGAGGAGGGCTGCAGCGTCTGTTCTACGGAGCAGTAGGGAATCTGAAAAAAATGAGAATCAACAGTCATAGGAGATTTAGGCCATACGGCAAAATGGATTCGAACCACACAAAATCCATGGCACCGCCGGGAGTTCATTTACATATTTAAAACTCGGCCATTAATTCAAAAGAATTTGTTTTCGAATTAAAGCCAGAAAAAACAAGAGTGAATTTCTCTTTTGACTGGTGGTCACATTAATGTGACTGGACTGTGTATATACAATTTTTTTTTCCTGTTTGTTGGTGGACTTTGTATTCCATATTTATCACAGACAGGTCACCTGAGAGTGATAAAAAGAGAAAGACTTCCTGAAGTACTTTTAGAAGTAATTGCCCTGATTTGTATATTATATGAGATACAAAGAAAAAATCCACTGGACACCTATGTAGTATTTTGATACGAGATGCTTACGCATGGTGCGGAGGGTGACTGCATGATTACACATGGTGTGAATGGTGTCTTCATGATTACATATGATGAGGATGGTATTCGCATGGTTACATATGATGTGAATGGTGTCTGCATGGATATACATGGTTGCGAATGGTATCTTCATGGATATACGTGGTACGAATGGTGTCTTCATGGATATACGTCGTGCGAATGGTGTCTTCATGGATATACATGACGAATGGTGTTCCCATGGACGGAATGGTGTCTTCAGGGTTGCATATGGTGACGAATGGTTACTTGAGGGTTACACAGGTAAAGAGCAGTCCTATGGTTGCATATGGTGCAAATGATTATGACCACATACTTGAATGGTGTCTTCATGGCACCGCCGGGTGTCAGCATGTTTACACAGGGATGAATGGTGGGAATGGTGTTCACATGATTATTATACACGGTGGGAATGGCTCATGGTTGTATATGGTGCGAATGGTGGTTTCATGGTTACATATTGTACGAAGGATATCTGTATGGTTGCATGCGATGCGAATGGTGTTTTCATGGTTACATATGGTGCAAAAGGATTTTACGTGTTACATATGTCTTCATGGCTATATATGGTACTGAAAAAGGTGTCCGTATGGTTACAAAAGGGGTGAATGGTGTCCACATGGTTATATATGGCGGAATGGTTTTTCATGGTTGCAAATTGACTTCATGGTTGGATGATACAAAGAAATATCCATATGGTTACGTATGATGCGAATGGTGTCTGCATGAATCACATGGGTGAATGGTATCTTATGGAACGCATGGTACAAAGGGTATCCACATGAGTACATATGATGGACGAAGTCAAGATACAAGATAGGAATGGTGTCTTCTCATGGTTGCGTAGTGATTTCGTGGTTACACATTATGCAAAGAATATCTGCATAGTTACATATGGTGTACATGGTGTCTTCATGATACATATGATGCGGAGGGTATCCGCATGGTTATATATGACGAACGGTGTTTTATGGTTACACATTGTACGAAGGGTGTCTGCGTAGTTACATATGGGCGAATGATGCTGCATGGTTACACATGGTGAATGGTTTTTATGGTGCATATAGTGCTAAGGGTGTCCGCATGGTTATATGTGGTACGAATAGTGTTTGTATGGTAACACACTGTCGTATGGTGTCTTCATGATTGCACACGGTGTGAAAGGTGTCCGTGTAACTACACCGTAGTGCATGGTGTGAAGGGGGTCCGCAGGGTTTCGGCGAATGATGTTTGCGTAGTTTCAAATGGTGTCTTCTGTAGTGCGAATGTTGTTGGCATGGCTATTCACTAGTGGCATAGTGTGCTGTGATGTAGTCACTATTTTCAAAATGAAGAGATGAGATGGAGATTTTGATAGTATATGATTTACAAATGCAAAGCCATTCCCATTAAAGGTCCTTTTGGAAGGCATCATTTTTCAATATGCGTTGGTGTGTAAGTGGAACAAAAAAATTTTTAGTTTGTGAAGGGAAATGTATCATCACAAAAACAGAATGAATATGAAAACATTTATGATAAACAGACACACTAAGTAACATTGCTATCTACCTATTAATTCACTCGCCGCTCAGTAACAAGTCTCAGAGAATCTGACAAAGACAATGGGTACAGATCCATTGAACCATTACATCCAGACAGTCCATTACTCCTTTGAAATTATAGATTCAATTGTAAAAATCTATTTGATGAAGATGGACAGCAAAGTAATCCTTCTTCGTAGTTAGATAAATAAAAACGAATGCTCCTGTATCAAAAAATTAATTCAATTTACGTTAATCCTTACCTGTATGGAGCTGGGCTGTGGGATCCTGTCATAATTCGCAGCTTCAAAACTTCAGGTCGATATTTTCCGCACCATACCTATTGAAAATTAAAAATAAGCAAATGTTTTCTTTATATTAGATATAAATATTGATTCTCACCATTGTAAAATTATGCTTTATAAATTTTAAATGTAAAAATAAAGTATAACAATGTAAATACTTCATAACAAAATGGGTAGATAGAATAATAAATAGCCAAAATTCGGTTTCAACTGATTTTAATTCTCGAAAAGGCTTTAAATTTAAAAATTATATTTAATGATTGCAAAAAAAAAAAAAAAAAAAAAAAACCCTAATTTTTCAACATGCAAAATTAGTCGTCTCTTCTGACATCCTTTTTGTCAAGAAAAAGTAGTACATTTCTTGATTACGATCTTCTAAAATTTATCACAAATTTCTAGTGAAGAGATGCAGCTGATTACCTCAACATGCTTCAATAGAAAGCCAGTCTAAGCAAACGATGGTCCTTTACGATCTTGTCAAACGGTCTTATTTCGTTATATTCAACATAAAGCAAAATACCATTGCCACTCAAATAATGAGTTCATCGCTGTGCGCACATCCAACTTTTATCCTCTGTAGCTCAATTGTATGCAGCACTTTATAATCCATTCCACTGGAACCAATATGAACAACGCGGCTTATGGTTACATGATTTTTCCTCTCACAAACAAGTTCACCAAAGCCATGCACATTGCAGACTTACTGTTTGAATGGCAAATCCGGTTTGCTACATGCTGAAAGTTACGAAATAAGACTGTTTGAAATGCGTTTTAAAATGTCAGTTATTCAGCTTATTACCGTGGCATATGAAGTTATAAGTATAAGAGATAACTATGACATTCGAAGACATAAGCAAAAAGATCCTGTTAATCAATGTTGCAGCCAAAAACACGTATAGAATGTAACAATAACATAATTAACAACTACTTGCATATATATATATATATTTGCATTTTTTCATGGGAAGAGTTGTAACATTTTTTTCCCAGTATATTAATTGGCAAGTAAAATGATAACAACCTACCACTCAAATTTGACAGCATATAAGCAGTGTTGTAGGTGATTATATTACATGCAATTAGTATTTTGTACTAAAGAGAACAACCTGTCACTCAAATCTGATAGCAGATATTCAGTGTCTTGAATAATGAGATCTCAGGGAATTAACGATTGCCTGTGCAACCTTCACAAGTTGAAACAATTACGAATTCAACATTGGCTACAGCACGAGTTGTTGCATCGTGATTGGTGATAGACTGAGAAAGTGTCTACCTCAATGAAAAGTGAGGGAAGCCGACCTCATTCCTTTGGACGGATTTTCTTAAAGGAGGTTTTTGAAGAAGGAGAGAGTTCTGTGACGAGTCGACAAAGAGTGTTTGTTTTCTCTTTTTTCTTTGAAGTGAGAGAACAGGCCGGAGTTTCCGCCGGTTTCCAAAGTGAGCCACTTCGTTTCGTGTAACTCGCCGTGTGGTAATTAAGATCTGCCGAAGACCAGGCAATTAAATTCGTCGTAGACTCTACTCGAGACAAGAGATCTCTGAAAATCTCCGACCTTGTAGTAAACTCACTTATGAATCAGATTATCTTTAATTTTCATTTTTATATAAATAGAGTTCTGTATATATATTTAATGTTTGTAAATAAAAATTAAAATGTTCCCAGGAAATTGAAAGTATTCCTCTTCTTGAAGCCGTTATAGGTCTAATATAGGCAGAGACGTTACAATATATATACACAATCCAGTCACATTAATGTGACCACCATCTACTTTCGACGTCAACGTGAAATAACCAATCACAAAAGGCGGGTGGCAGCACACTGCAGTGGAGTGTATATAAAGAATTCCACTTAATACCACTTAAATACCACACTCCATTTTTAAAGCCAGAATATACAAGAGTGTATATTCTGGCTTTTGACAGGTGGTCACATTAATGTGACTGGAATGTGTATATGGAACAAGTTGGTAATAGCCGGATTAAATTTCAGAACCTTAACAAAATCCTGTTCATAGGACAAATTGTATTATAAATATAAAGCTTATGATAAATATTCAACCACCAAGTGGGCTACAAACGGATTTAAAAAAAAAAAATGGGATGTGAGGTTGTACATAAAATTTAAAAATCAACTGTCACAAAATTGTCACATAAATTAAAAAAAAAAAAAAATCAACTTTCACAAATTGTAACATGAAATTAAAAAAAAAATAATAATAACCAACTGTCACAAAATTGTCACGTGAAATTAAAAAAAAAATCAACTTTCGCAAATTGTTACATGAAATTAAGAAAATCAACTTTCGCAAATTGTCACATGAAATTGAGAAAATCAGCTTTCACTATATTGTCACATAAAATTTTAAAAAATCAATTTGAAAAATAATTTTTCTATTTGGCTCTAATCAAGTTGCAGGATAATGAAATTCTAGAAGGCTTTCTAATAACACGTCATGATTTGAAAATTTAAAAAAAAAAGTAATATAAATTTTTTTTTTTTAAAGTCAATTTCTACTTAGGTCAACAAAGAAAAATTTTATTTTAGTTACTTTTTATTAAATAAATACAATTAATATAAATTTTTCCATTTTGTTCCCTCCTTGACTCAGACTAGAATCCAGAATGAAAAAAGAATCTGAAAGATAAATTTTTTTCCAGCGATCTACACGCTTCGCCACTGACGGTTATTTATTCCTAAGTTTATATCCTGCTAAATATCTTATAGAAGAGAAATTTTTTTTCTCCCGTATAAAACTAAAATTAATTAATTAAGGAATTAATGTTTGAAAAAACTGTATTAACATCAAGTGTCATCCACTACAAGTTTTAAAGAATGTATTTGAACTGGAGTGGATGAATAAAAAGTATTTTATGAACGATTTAAAATTTGAACAAGATATATAGATAGGGAGAGCGTAAAGTAATAGTAGGAATTGGAAAAAAAAAGCTATAATATAATAACCATAAAAAGAAAAGAAAAAAACAACCCAATCAATCACATACATTAGCTGCACTGATCCAGAATAGTTGCGTTGGTGAATACTTGATTCCAGGCAAAAAGTCTTCAGCTCCGTGATCCTGGATCCATTGCAGGTAAGCCTGAAATAAAAGTATTTATAAAATAATCTTCAGTTTCACTACAAAATTTCCCGTTGCCACTACTTACAAACTAAATAATTCTATAAAATATCAAAGTAAGATGAATCGGTGTAGGTGAACGGAGTACCTTGGTCGCGAAGCGACCAAACCTCCTAGTTGCAACATAAAAAATATTGTCAGTCGGCTCAAGGCCCATAGTAAATGTAAAACACATTGCATAATTTTAAAGTAAAAATAAAAACTTAGAACTTGGAAACTTGGGTTGTTTGAGTTGCTAGGCCATTAATGAAGACCTGCAATTTATCTACCTTGTTATCCGCGTTTCTAATTTGTTGGAGAAGTTCTCCAGAGTTTTTTAATTCCGAGAAAATGGATACAAATTCTTTCATAAGTAGCAAAGCATTTTGGATAAAGGGGGCTTGATCCGCGATGCTCCGTAAGTGAGTCAATTGATTTTGGGAGAAGTCATTGTTGATGGTGGCAGTAGTGGCTGGTTGTTGAGATGGTGGTTGATTTTTCGTTGCCGAAGCATAGGAAAAGATCAAAGTAAGATTGTTTCTTATTAATACAAAATACATCTTCAGTTCACTACAAAAATTCTCGTTACCATTTCAAACAAAATAAATTAATTTTTAATATTTTTATTTGAAATAAAATAGCTCATTTCTATATAATATTTTTTTTCTCTAATGCAGCTGACAAACTTTTAGACATGGACGTCTTGGATGCCTTAAGGCAAGCGCTGCACAGACGTTACTCACTTTCCATTACCCAGGGGGCGCTTGTAACTTGAAGATAAGCTACGGACGCGGAGTAACATGCCCCCGCAACGCTCTACGATCCTATTAGACCGGGACCTACGGTTTAAAGTGGATTCCGACCCACACATCCATGGCACCGCCGGGACTCGAACCCGTAACTAACCTCTTGCAACTAACTAGAAATAATAAACTTTTAAATAATTTCAAACTTATTAAACTACCTTTTAATTTTTTTTTATTTGTAATAAATTAGTCCATTTCTATATAATATAAACTTATAAATAAAAAAGAAAAAATGTTTTTAAAAAATTTACATTTATCTTATTTTAATTTTATATAAATTTCTCACAAACGAGCTACATTCTACAATAGTTCAATGACATAAAATTACACTTTATAATATTATTAACTTTCGACTACGTGTTGAATAAATAATAGTCAAATGATAGTAAGTTCCATGTATTAATTTTTTATATATTTATAACTTCCACACAAGTTTAATTTTTTATGTATCTTGAAAATTGTAACAGATATGTTCTCTAAAAATATGCCGGAATAATTTATCTCAATAGAAAATATAAAATGCAAGAAAATTCTATATATTTTTATAGCAAATAAAAAATATATTAAAATAAGCGAATAATCAATTTTGCATTCCGCCATGCATAAATAAACGTTATACGAGTTAATAAAAATCTTCTTATGGCTTAGGACGCATAACAAAAAAAAGAACACATATATTTATTATATTTTGTTCCAAGAAAATCGTTTGATAACAGACTGTTGCCATTTGTTCGAAATAAAGTCTTTATGTACATTCCATATAAACCCGCCTACCAAACGATTCTGTTATGTAATTTGAATAAAAAATAGGGGTTTTCGTACCCTAAATGCCTCCTTGATGCCACCGTTGTCTGCTATATTCTCGCCTTGCGTGTTGATGCCATTCACCTGTAAGTAAAAGAAAAAAATAAATATCGATAAGTATTTTTCGAAACTATGCATTGTACACAAACTATTTTAAGGGTTAAAAGAATAATTATAACACATCAAACATAAAAAAAACTTAGAATATATAGATTTTAAGCAATAGCTATTTGGATTAAACTAATTATTAGTTATTTGCTGATTAATCGATAGTTATAAATGGTTTAAAAGAATGTTTATTTAAAATAAATCAATTTCGTGAAAAGAAAAATTCAAATTAAATAATTTAATTATTTTTAATATATTAAATAAACATAAATCACGTATTTGTATTTAGTTTATTATTGTAACTAACTGTAAAATAAAAGATTTTTTTTTATTTGAAATTTGAAATAATTGCAAACATATTTTAATCAAATGCTTCTGAAGTCAGAAATATATTTTTAAAAATGGAATTCGAAATTCTTTAACTAATCAAGAATTTCCTTCTTGCAGCTTAGCCATGACGTTTGGTTGATCAAATTATTGTTGAAATTGTTTTGGAATTTACATTCATTCTGTTACATTCATATAATTTTGCCCTAAGTTTTAAATCGACTACTGTTTTCTTGTCCAAACTGTTTAACGTCAATTTTTAAGAGTAAACTTTTTAAAAGTAAAATTTTAAAGTAACTGTTTAAAGTCAACAAACAAAAAAGTTTGTTTTCGTTTTAACCATTGAAAATGTAAATAAAAATATTTTTACATTGCCCTGAAACAAACCAGTTGTTTAATGACTTTAGAATTATAAGATTTCAATTCAAGAATATTCAAATGACATTATTTTCGAATATTCGAATGACACTATTTTGTTTCAAATTTAATAGTAAATTGATTTTTAAAGTAATATAAGTTTTATTCAATTCCTTCTATTAGCTCACACTCTCCCTATATATTTCTTGTTCAAACTTTCAATCGTTCATAAAATACTTTTTATTCATCCACTCAAGTTCAAATACATTTTTTTTGAACTTGTAGTGGATTACACTTGATGTTGATACAGTTTTTTTCAAATATTAATTCATTCATGAAATTAAATTAATTAATTTTAGTTTTTTTAAGATTTAAGTTGCATATATCTACCAATAAATGGTGCCAGATAAACTTAAAAAAATAAATGAAAATTATTTATAAAGGACGTTCTGCAACATAGTGTGAAAAAAGTAGGAATTGACTTTAAATTTTTTTTTTATATTACTTGTTTTAAAAATGTTTTTAAGCAAAGAAATAATTGCGAAGACTTACCTGTAATCCTACTTCCCCCACAGAATAGTTTCCATACTGGTCTATTATGCACTGAGCTCTGTCTTTAAAAGTCAAGTCCGTCTCTGGTTCCCACCAATTTATGTTGTTCCCATCTTTGTCGAACTGACGACCTAAAAATAGAAAAATATTCAGTTAATTGAAAAAACATAATAAAAGCCCTAACAATGGACATGTACAAAATGTCCAAGAAATACTACTGTGTCCGAAAAGTAAGACCAATTTTCAATTTAAATTTCCTGGGGATTATGGAATTTCAATGTTTTTTTTTTTTTCTTTTTAGGTTGCTGGCACTGTCCTTGACATCTGTATGAAATTGGACGTCAAAATATTCATTAGTGTTTGAGTTACGCTTGGCTTTGAGAAACGCTAAAACTGATTCCGGTGATTTTTGAAATATCTGAATTAATTGAGCAAAGAACTTGCATTCAATTTTGTTTGCGGAAACGTATAGAATGTTGCAGAAGGCGTTCGGTCAGCATTCCTATATCGGAAGGAAATGTTTAAAAGTGGTAAAAACAGTTCAAAGAAGGCAGAGAACGCGTTGAACACAAAGAGCCTTCTGGTGCTTGCAAACCGTCGATTTACAATTAGAAACATTGCTGATGATGTTGGAATTTCAATATACACTGAAGTGACAAAAATCATGGGATAGCAATATGCAAATTTTCAGATGGCAGTAGCATCGCGTAGAACAGGTATAAATGCGCAGTGCTTTCGCAGAGCTTTCATTTCTGTTCAAGTTATTCATGTGAAGAGGTTTGGACGTGATGATGACCGCACGACGGGAATTAACAGACTTTGAACGCGGAATGTTAGTTGGATCTAGACGCATGGGTCATGCCATTTCGGAAATCGTTAGGGAATTCAACATTCCCAGATCCACTGTGTCAAGAGTGTGCCGAGAGTATGAAATTTCAGGCATAACATCCCACCATGGACAGCGCAGTGGTCGACCGCCTGCACTTAACGACCGAGACCGGCGACGTCTGCAAGAGTCGTAAATTCTAACAGACAAGCAACACTGCGTCAAATAACCGCAGAAATCAATGTGGGACGTACAAGGGACTTGTCTGTTAGAACTGTGCGGAGAAATTTGGCTTTCTTGGGCTATTCCAGCAGAAGACCGACTCGAGTGCCTTTACTGACAGAACGACATCGCTTGCAGCGACTCTCGTGGGCACGTGAGCCTATCGGTTGGTCCCTAGATGAATGGAAAACCGTGGCCTGGTCCGATGAGTCACGATTTCAGTTGGTAAGAGCTGATGGTAGGGTTCGAGTGTGGCGCAGACCCCACGAAGCCATGGACCCAAACTGTCAGCAAGGCACTGTTCAAGCTGGTGGTGGCTCCGTAATGGTGTGGGCTGTTTTTTCATGGCATGGACTTGGTCCTCTGGTGCGACTGGACTGAACATTGACTGGAAATGCTTATGTTCAGTTACTTGGAGATCACTTGCAGCCATTCATGGACTTCATGTACCCAAACAGCGATGGGATTTTTACGGATGACAATGCGCCATGTCACCGGGCCACAACTGTTCGCGATTGGTTTGAAGAACATTCTGGATAATTCCAACGAATGATCTGGCCACCTAGATCGCCCGAGATGAATCCCATCGAGCATTTATGGGACCTCATCGAGAGGTCTGTTCGTGCCCCAAATCCTGCACCATCAACGCTTTCACAATTATAGACGTCTATCGAGACAGCATGGCTCAATATTCCTGCAGAAGACTTCCAACGACTTGTTGAGTCCATGCCACGTCGAGTTGCTGCACTTCGCCGGGCGAAAGGAGGGCCGACACGATATTAAGAGGTATCCCATGACTTTTGTCAGTTCAGTGTATATATATATATGTGTGTGTGTATAGCCTTCCATTTCCAGGAGAGAGAAATGTATATTTTTAACAAGTACATAATAACAGCCTATCACTCAAATCTGATAGCAGATATTCAGTGTCATGTATAATGAGATCCATGAAATTAGCGATTGTCTGTACGACCTTCACTTGTCGAAACAATTACATATGGAATATGGACTACGCCATAAGTAGTTGCATCGGGATTGGTGACAGACCATGCACTGTAAAATTGTCTACTCCAATGAGAAGTGAGGGTAGCCTGATCCCCTCCCCTCGTCCCTTTTGACGAGTTTTCTTCAAGATAATTTTTTGAGAGAAGAAAGAAGTGAGTTCTGCGACGAGTTGACAAGTGCTGTTTTTTTTTTTTTTTTTTTTTTCTGAAAGTGACTGATTAGCTGAAATTTCCGTCTGTTTACAAAGAGAGCCTCTTGTGGTGTCGTGTATCATGTCGTGTGATAATTAAGATCTGCCACCGACCAGTTGGACTATATTCGTCGTAGACTATAAAACTGAAAATCTCCGTCCTTAGAGTGAACTGCACTTGTGTATCTAATTTATATCTTTAACTTTCATTTCATTGTAAATAGAGTTCTGTATATAGAAATAATGCTTGTAAATTAAATTTAAAGTGTTCCCAAGATCCTGAAAGTGGCCCTCTTCTTGAAGCCGTTCTAGGTCTAGTATAGGCCAAGGCGTTCAAAAATATATATACATACATGTATTATGATTTAAAAATCCTTATTAAGTTTAAATTACTACACCAACTTTCATATTTACCTCTATCGTCAAAACCGTGAGTGATTTCATGTCCTATAACAAATCCGATGGCTCCGAAGTTTAAATAGCTGAAAGAAGTTTAATATTTTTATAAATAATGTATAATTTAAATTAATTGTTAAACAATCAATCAAGAAGAAAAGATATTAAAAATTAAGAAGAAAGCTATTATTGTTTAATAAAATAACAGGTTTAATGTAACTTTATTCCTTAAATTATTATTCGAAAGTAATGCCATGTTTAGTTTAGCAATTTACTTAAATAATTAATACTAGAATACTTCTAAAAATTTCACGTAACGCTGTATGTTAATTTTATGGAGAAAAAAAATATATTTTGTAAAATTCATTGTAACATTCTATTAAATATCCATAAATATTATTTCATTATTCTATAAAATAACATTAAATACAATTATAACCTTCGATTACATATCACAAAATATCATTTTACCATTTATTATAAATATCCAGCACTTATATTTAAACTTATTTAGCATGTTAGTGCTTTTACTGTAGATTTAACATTTGCCATCATTTAAGTCTCATTAATTAAATATTAATCATTTAACACTTAATTATAACGCTAATCATTTAACACTCCTTAATAAAATATTAATCATTAAAAATTTATTATTTAAACGTTTATCATTTAACATTCAGTAATTAAACCTTAATTATTTAACATTCCTTAATAATTTAACGTTCATTAATTAAACATTAATCATTTAACACTCATTAATAAAATATTAATAATTTAAAATTTAATAATTAAACCTTAATCATTTAACATTCATCAATTAAACCTCCATCATTTAACATTTCTTAATCATTAGAGAGTTTTTGCATAACGTTTTTTTATCGTCCGATATTTTTTTCTCCCTAGCGCGCATGCTCATAGGAAACATTATTACAGATATGCATGCGCAATAATACAATGTTTCCTAGGAGCAGGCGCGCTAGGGAACAAAAATATCGGAAGTTAAAAAAATGTTATGCGAAAACTCTCTAATAAAGAGTTAAGTAACTCATTAATTAAAAATTAATCATTTAACACCCTAAATGGGTCAGTGCAGCAACTCAACAATTGTTTTTTTTTTTTTATAATGAAAAAATTTTTTTCAAGGCGA
>BPLQ01009925.1:0-90527 GCA_021605075.1 Caerostris darwini
GACACATTAAAATGAAAGTTTTATTTTTTATCACCACGTATTTGTGAACAAAAGTAATAAGCCATTAATATAAAAAATTCAATCGACGAAAACCATTTGATCCATAACTTTTGCACTTTTTTATTACAGAAATCAAGCCAAATTCCGAAATATATTTATTAAATTAGCGCAATATTAGGCTTCAAATTTTTCACTTAATTTTTATTACATAATATTTTTGTTTTTATAATATATATATATATTATATTATATATATATTATTTTTATATTATAATATATATATATATATATATTATTATTATTATTATTCGTCATCGGCGCAACATCGCCATAGTGAATTACTGGCAGATCTCGAGACAGGAGACGTTTTCCTTTTAGGGGTGAGAGTTGTCAACACTACGTCCAGCTCACTACAGTCATATTAGACCGGGACCAACAGTTTAAAGGGGATTCCGAAAGACTGCAAACATCTATGGCACCGCCAGAACTCGAACCTAAAACCAGTGGAACCGACAGCCAATATATACACACATGTCCATAAATTAAGGATAATGAAGTTCAGGCAAAGAAAGAGACAGAAGCAAAACAAATTTGACTTATTTCTAAAGTCTATTTATTAAACAAAAGGTAAAGAGCAAAAAAGATGCTATATGTTTGACATAATAACGCCTAGGCATGCTGAGTATCAAATTATCAATCTGATCTTGGAGAATATTACACCACTCATCAAGCAATGCCCTCCGAAGTTCCGGTTGACAGGTGGGAGGGGGTTGACGGGTTGCATTCGTCGGCCAAGCATATCCCACACATGCTCTATTGGATTCAAGTCCGGTGAGTATGCTGGCCAATCCATGCGGGTGATATCCTCTAATTGAAGGCATTCGTCTACAATGTTTGCACGGTGAGGACGGGCGTTGTCATCCATAAACAGAAATTCAGCACCCATGGCGCCCCGAAACAAACGCACATGTTGTTCCAGAATGACATCCCGATAGATGTGGCCTGTGATCGTTACACTCTGAACATGCAGGTCAGTTCTGGAACCAAGAATAATTCCTCACCAAACGAGCCATCTTGCACCACCGTAACGGTGTCGTTCAATGGTGTTCTCTTGGTGGTAACGGGTACCTGGCGCTCTCCATATGAAAGTCCGGCGAGTATCAGACTGCAAACTAAACCTGGACTCGTCGGAAAACATCACACAAGACCACTGTTGCGGTGTCCACAATGCATGCTCTCTACTCCAGGTTAATCGCAGGCGACAGTGAGTTGCGGTAAGTGGAACACATCTGACAGGCCTACGAGCATATAGACCAATGAACATAAGCGTCTGTACACGGTCTGCCTTGAAACTGTCGTACCGGTATCTGAAGAGAGCTGACGAGACAGGTCTGATGCTGTGCTCCGTCTGTTTCTTTTGGCAGTAACTGCTAAATACCGGTCCTCATTCGTCGTTGTAACTCGGGGGCGACCTGTGCCGTAACATCTACTCACATTACCATCATCTTGGAATCGTTGCCAAAGCCTGGAGATGACACTCTGGGCGATTCCAAGTTCCTCGGATACTTCCAGCTGGGTACGTCCACATTCCAGTCGTCCGATAATTGTACCACGTAGAAAATCATCCAAATGCTTCCTTTGTGCCATAACTATGCGTTATTGCACTGAAAGGCTTTTAAAGCGCTTGTGAACAATTTTACTTCTTTGCCACCATTCCTTATATACCCCTCTCTTACACTCTCGTCATTGTGACGTACTATCCGCGCCATCTGGTGGTTTCCTGTAGTTTGCATATTCTTCTTCAAGATGTGTGTGATAATTCTACAGGTGAAATTTTTATTTTAGAGTTCAATTTCTGTGTGATTCTGAATTATCCTTAATTTATGGACATGAGTGTGTAAATATATATACGAGTCTATATAATGAATTCATTTTCAGAAATTTTCTTGTGTGTGTTTGAATGTGAATGAATATAAACAGTTCTGCCTTAGAAAATTCGATTTAAGTTCTTCAATTACGAGGAATTCTTCTCTTAAACAGTTGCGGAAAGAACCTTACACATCCACGAGATTTTTCCAAATAAAAAAAATTTTTTTTGTATAAATCATTTAAAAATGTAGCTTTCTGCTCCTCTTACAATCCTAAACATCCGTGTATGTCCAAATGTAAACGCGTTCAACCACCGGCCGAAATCAAGGAAATAAAATCATAACAAGAACTCTTTAGTTCGTTTTCTAGTAAAAATAATAAATTTATTTCTTCTTCAATCTCTGGTTTCTTTTTGAAGATTTTGTTTTTCTGGATTTTTGATCATTAACGTCCTTATCATGTGACATGCGACATACAATACCACTCCCGGAATTTTGCAATAGACGAAGTAGAAATGTTTTTATCCAGTTATCGTTAGTAGTTATAAAGATAAATAAGTAAAACTCATTCGGTTTATATGTTTCAGATTAAAATAAGAAACTTTAAGTATGGAAAAATGGACAACTCTCAGATCACTTAGAAACCTTTCCACAATTATATCCGAAAGAAGGATGGTTGTATGAGAATTTTCTTGTTTTTCTCAATAGATGTTCTCTAGATTAATTTGTGTTTCAATATAGCAAAACTACCAATGATTTCATGAATCGATGCTTCTAAATAAACACTGTAACAATGCTGCCTCCTACCCACTGGCAAGATCACCCAGGGGCGTTCAGTAGAAATGGTCAGTTGGCCTACGGACTCTCACGTGGAGAGGAAGTATATTTTACGCATCCTGCGCATAGCCGAATTTCGGATTTTCCTCTTTGAAGCGGAATCCTTCCATGAATCTATAATTATCTGTCTTTGGTTTGTCTCTCTACGGACGAGAGCTAAACAGACCGGGATCTAATGTTTAAAGTGGATTCCAAACCACTAACAATCATCCATGTCATCGCCAGGATTCGAACCTGAAGTCTGTGGCACCAAAGGCCAGAGCGCTAGCCCATTCGCCACCAGGCCACTTATCTGTCTTTAAATGTATTGAATATTGTATGTCTTTAATTGTAGATATGTGGTATTTTTGCGTGTGTAAATAAAACTGAGTTCTCGAACCTGTGCCTCAAGTATCTCAACCCAACCACACCCAGTTACAATCTGGTTGCCCAACCTGCACACTACAATACTTAAATAGTCATTCAATACATAAAAAAATTGATTTATTCAAATTATTAACTATCATTAAACTCTTATAAGAATAAAAATACGAAAATTATATATTGAAGCATGATGTATTAACGGTATTGTTATCTCATTGCCTTTTAATACTCATTTTTAATATCATTTTTAAACAGTGTCATTATATTGTAGCAAAAATAATATCTGTGCCTGAATCATTACTGCTTTTCTAATTCTTAATTATAATAACATTCAATGGAAAGTTTTACTTTCAATCTAGAAAAACAAGGAAACATTTGAAAAAAAAAATTAATTACTATATTTAATATATAATTTAAATGATTAATACTAAGTTACCAAATTTAAACTTACAAAATTGCTTTTTTACTAGCTATTTAAACTATTTTTGCTAACTGATGACAAAAATTAAGAATTCAAAATTTTGAGAAATTAAAAAAATCTAATACTCACTTGTCGCTTTTGAGTCACAAATAACTGTTTCATGTTTAAAATATCTCTTCTCTGAATAACCACGCAATCAGAATTTCAATTGATGCAAATAATAAATTAATTAATTTCCCTTTCATATTCCTTTTTTCCTTACCCCAAATTAAGTCTGTCTAGACTACTTAATTCTGGGTAATTCTTGTACACTCAGATTCAGGGGTAACTTACTTTTTGTGGTAAATTTTTAACCTTTATTTATTTATTTATTTTACTCAATTGCCATTTGAATTCTTGCAAAATAACATCTAATGGGATTTTCATACATCTTTGCAATGATTGTGATGATTCGTTAATATTAAAGAATTTTTAAAGTTTTAAAATTTGATGGCGGCATATATTGATATTTGATACATCACTAACCAGTGCTATTTTACTCTTGAAACTAAAATGACTTCATTAATGATACACCGGTTCCAAAATTCACGGAAAAAGTGGTAATATTTTGAGAAATTCTTGAAATTTGAATGAAAACATTCATCAAACAGTGCTTCTCAAATAGGGGGGAAAAATTCGCAGAGATTTATTTTCTGTGCATAAAAAACGCAAATTAGAAACACGCCAAAAAACATAGCATCTGAATTCTATGAATAATAAGATTCAATGTAGAGTGCGATCACTTTGAACAGATAAACAGATATACAGATTTACAAATATTTTGAGTGGGATAACACGATATCCTATGTTATCACACCAAAATGATGAGGGTTATTAACATAGTTGCAAGTGAAGGTTATTGCTGTACCATTCTAAACAATTTGAAATGTTACATAAGATGGGTTAAGTACAACGATATGTCTCCATGG
The DNA here is from genome assembly GCA_021605075.1 of Caerostris darwini. Taxonomy (NCBI): domain Eukaryota; kingdom Metazoa; phylum Arthropoda; class Arachnida; order Araneae; family Araneidae; genus Caerostris; species Caerostris darwini. Next base: position 4,458 of record BPLQ01009925.1, read on the forward strand.
AGCATCCCAGACATGCTCAATTGAGTTCAAATCAGGAGATCGTGCTGGCCATATCATACGCCCACATGAATGTAATTCTTCATCAACCAAGCTGCAAATAGTTTAGCATTATTGTCTTATAGGATGAATGTATCACCAACTGCACCTTGGCAGACGATTAAAAATACCATCTCTGTATAACTGAGCAGTAGTGGTATCCTCTTAAGACGATTTACAGGTCAGTACGGTCCTCCAAAGATATGTCTGCCTTCAATCATACGCTGCATCCAACAAATGCTTTAGTTTTACTTAAGGCATGGTAAAAGAGCGCCAGAAATGTAAAAAAAATAATAATTCTTCTAGTGGGATTTTAAAAGTATTGAAAATGAGTTAAACAGTGTGTTTCAAATAAATGATATGGGCGGCACGATCTCCAGATTTGAACTCGATTGAGCATGTCTGGGATGCTCCATGGAGACATATCGTTGTACTTAACCCATCTTATGTAACATTTCAAATTGTTTAGAATGGTACTATGAGCATACGCGCTAGGAAGAAAAAATATAGGACGATAAAAAAACGTTATGCAAAAACTCTCTAATAAAAAAAAAACTGCTGATATTTTTGAAAACCGTATATATATTCAAATACGGGATCGTTTGCATCTCTGTTTGTTTAGTTCATGTGCCCGCCCAAATCTTTTTAATTACAAAAGAATCACTGATTCCATAAACATAATGGATAAATTCTGCGCCAATTGATTCATCGTGCTCATACACGGCGTATACAAGGGAACTTTCTACTTGTTTCGCTTGCTTGGATTCGAGATGAACTTCCTTGGTTTCAGAAGGTTTGCGTGCCAACAATCCAGAATCCTAAATCAAAAAAATATTTTTTTATAAAATAAAAACTATTTTTATGTTAAAAATAAATTATTAACCCCCCTCCCCCAAAAAAATATTTATCTTTTTATTTTCTCAATCGTTTTTCCTTACTTAAAAAAACAGTACGAGTAAAAAAATTTAAAGACGCAAAATTTATTTGCATATTCGCTTAAATACAACATAAAACTTTTTAAGTATTTTGAAGTCAGCGACAAGTGTTGCTACTTGTTAACAATTCCCAAAATATCTATTACAAAGCAAGCAAACCGTAGCGACTTAATAGTCCGCAAAAATACTTGCGTCGAAAATGTATCGGATCGCTAATTGACTTCTCCTTCCCCTCAGGAATTACAGCGAAAACCGTAATTAGCGTCGACGTTAGCTTCGCACAAAAAGGTTGACAATAAGATTAAACTTAATGGATTAATTGACTCGACTCTTTAATTGATGAACAGAATGCGACGCAGGTTTTAATTGTTTCTTGCGCTTTCATTTGCTACAGCATAAATCTCTGCCAAATATTTTTCTAATGATTAATTACTGTGAGATCCTTTTATTGAAATGTAAATAAATTTAATTAATAGAAAAATAAAATTTTTAATTTAATTTAAATGTTTTAAATTTAGATACTAGAATTTCAAATAATTACTGTATATTTTCGAATTTAGGTCGACCCGTCTATAAGCCGAGAGTGCGTTATTTAAACCCGTATATAAGCCGAATTGAAAAAATTTCTGTAACGTTCATTATTTAAGATATTAGAGAGTTTTTGCATACCGTATTTCGGACGCCCGTTAGCTTTTTCTCCTTAGTGCGCATGCCCATAGGAAACATTATTACAGATACGCATGAGCAATTTCCTATGAGCATGCGCGCTAGGGAGAAAAAACTAACGGACGTCCAAAATAGGTATGCAAAAACTCTCTATTATATTATTGTTTTTGATGTACGTTGTGGTACTTTTCTGTTAGCTGGCGGAAAAATTTGCTAATATCAGGTGGGTTTTTTTTTTTTATAGACAAGGAAACCAACCTGCAAATATAAAACAACTCATTTTCATTAAACAAATAGCTTATTTCTTAAAAAAAAAAATTCTTTTTCATAAATATAAGAAATAAAAACGTGATTTATTTAGTAATATTTGGTAATTTATCCCTTTTGACCGGATAGTAGAAAAGTGTCTACGTTTTTTTGCGAAAATATCGCATTCGTATATAAGCCGACTTTTGTCTTCAGAATTAAAAATACACAGGTTATACACAGGAATACACAATATATTATTTATATTGTAGTAAGATGATTTAAATGCTCTGGCTCTCGGTGACACAGGTTTCGGCTTCGAGACCCAGCGGTGTCATGGATATTTGCAGTGGTTGGGAATCAGCTTTAAACCGTAGGTTCCGGTCTCATATGACTGTAGAGCGTTGGGTGCAGGACTGACCACCCTACCCGGTAAAACGAAAACATCTCCTGTCTCGAAATCTGCCAGTAGGCAAATGGTCTTGGCCCACCATGGAGCTGTTTCTCCAATGAAGACTATAATTTTAATCATAATTTTCATTTAATTTACTTAATTCGTAATATGTTATTAATTCAGTACAAACAATGTCTTTTGATATGAAATATACCTTTTTTCCAACAAAATGTTTTACAAAACATTAAAACTCAATTATTTGGTGGTTAGTGGTTTTTCAACCAATAATAGAGAGTTTTTGCATAACGTACGTTAGTTACCGTAGGACGTCCGCTAGCTTTTTCTCCCTAGCGCGCATGCTCAGTTTCCTATGAGCATGCGCGCTAGGGAGAAAAAGCTAACGGACGTCCTACGGTAATTAACGTACGGTATGCAAAAACTCTCTAATCACTTAATTAACTAATTTGTTTACTTATTTTTTAGATTTCGGCTTCAATAAGTTTATTTATTTAATGAGTGAATTTTATTTATTTAATTTTACTTAATACTTTCGATTTATTTTTTAATTGTTTGTTTGTAAATTTTTGAAAGTTTGAAATTTAATTATTTTAAGTAATCAAAAGAAATTTTGGCTGCTTTGCTTTAATTTATCCTTTAGGTTATCCGTTTTTTAAACAGTAAATATATTTCCCGTCTTACTAGTGGGTCTTGAAACTACCCTTTTTCATAAAAGCCAGCACGCTTTCGGTCATAGGAAAACGATATTATATAGGACATAATTCGTAGAAATAGTTTCAAACTATGCACAAAATAGTATCTCAATTCGACTGGGAGAAAAATCACAGTGATTTTTGTCAAAACAACACAGTGAAAACAAAATACAATAATACCAAGGTATAATTTTTGATCTTCTTCTAGTAAAAATTAATAGAAGTATCAATAAACTTCTTATGTTTACAAAAGACTTGCATAATTATAATCGCTCAGTTTAGCATGAACAGAGAACGATTTCTTATATAATTTTACAATCTATTCTTAAACTTTTTTTGGTATGTTTTTTCGATAGCTTTTGCCTCTGAAAACTGTTTAGATTTAATAAAACTCCATGGAATAACATAGATTTTTAAAGGTGTAACCATGCTTTCTCCTACGCATTGGTTAGAGCGCCTCGTGTAACGTTTAGCAGAAATTGTCAGTTGGTCTACAGACTCTCACCCTGAGAGGAAGTATATTTTGAGCATCCTGCGCGTACCTGAGTATCGGAGTTTCGGCTTAGAAGTGGAATCCACGAATCTGTAATTATCTGTCTTTAAATGTGTTAAATACTGTATGTGTGTGGTGTTTGTGCGTGTGTAACCTGCACATTACTATCTAGATTGTAATATGGAGATTGAGTAATCCGACTGTAACTGGGTGTGTTGGGTTGAAATACTTGAAGCACAGATTGGAGAACTCACAGCTTTACTTACAGAAGCACAAACACCACACATACAATATGTAACACATTTAAAGACATATAATTATAGATTCGTGGAAGGATTCCCCTTATAAGCCGAACACTCATACAGGTACAAGCAGGGTACACGAAATATACTTCCTCTCCGGGTGAGAGTCTGTAGGCCAACTGATAATTTCTTCTGAACCCCACAGGAGGCGCTCTCGCCAATGCATATGAGGAAGCATGGCTACAATAGTGTAAAATCACGCCAATGAAGCCAAATAACCTATCAATTATTTCATTTGTAATTTAGAAATAACATATAAATTATACAAATATGCTCACTCCATAAAAAAATACTTGTTATTTGTGTTTACCTGCTATCTGAATTACATTAAAATGAAATTCTTAAACACAAAAGAAAAAAAAAGCAATATCCAGATTTCAGCAAATTAAAAAAATTCTTTAATTATGATAGATCTTTTATTTAAAAAAAGAGCCATTTTCCACTGTGACAATAGTTTATTTTTCTAATAAATTGAAACTGTAGAATTCCATTGTCATTTAAAAAGGAAGCCAAATAAATCTGCCCACCGGATGTAAGGCAGATGTTATGTTGCGTTTGTTGTCATAGGAGCTTGTATGAAATAGTTAACAGCATATAAGTCAAGGCCAGAGAGTGTATTAGAACATTATTCAAATGGCGGATCTGATTTATAATGATCTGATTACCATTCAATAGACACTTGAAATCCGAACAGATTTTAACCGACATATTTCGTAAACACATTTCACTGACATATAAGTATATAAATGAAATTTAATAACATTGTATTTAGTTATTTACATTTAAATACAATTCTTAAAATGTTTATTATGTATTAACATAAAATGCGTTTTTTAAACAACACATATAACTAATGTGTTAAACTTGGTAATGTTTTTAAATTAGATATATAAGGATATATTTAATATAAATTTGTTATTATCGTTGTAACATTTACAGTAAAAAAATGCATTAAAATACATTATAAGCCTATTTTGGGTCATGTGTCAGATGCATAAAGTATTTTTTTTATTACAAGTTAATATTTTGTTATTTTATTCGTAGAAAATTAAATTACATAATTTTTTTATCATTAAATGATCACTCATAACAGACATATGAAATCCAGCTATAAAACGTATAGCCCGCATTTGATAATAGCGGAGGTTGGAATTTACTGGTGGTGTGCATTGCTATCACAAATATTGCTGAGTGCTGTTGCTAAATAAAGAAAGCCTGTGTTTGTGTTACACATTAAAACAGCCTTGATAGTACCCATATAGATAAGTACTGATGATGAGGGAGAAGTTCAATCCTTTGGCGGCTTTGTTGTAGAAGCTGTTTCAAGAAACGGGGAGGCTCCATAGCGTTTGTGATGTTCAGTATCTTGCCTCGTTAAGCGGACTACATAGGGCGAGTTTTCCGGGTTTTCTCCCATATGATGAGCAACAGGGGGGTAATTCTCACTAAAAGTCCTTCCGGAAGACACAGCCCCCCTTCTTCAGCGACACGGAACCATGTTAGGCTTCTCCCTACGGGTGTTCCATCACAACAGAAACTGCATCCCCCCCCCTTTTTCTCCTACTATGAGGGGATACGATAACAACAATATGCTTCCTCCTACCCACTGGCAACAGCGCCCTCTAATGCGTTCAGGAGAAATGGTCAGTTGACCTACAGACTCTCATCCGGAGAGGAAGTATATTTCGCGCACCCTGTGCGTAGCCGAGTTTCGGGTTTTCGACTTAGAAGCGGAGTCCTTCCACGAATCTATACTTATCTGTCTTTAAATGTGTAAAATATTGTATGTTTCTAATAATTGTATTTGTGTTTGTGCGTGTGTAAATAAAACTGAGAAATTCTGGTGGTGGCATGGATGTTTGTTAGTGGTTCAGAATCTACTTTTAACTGTAGGTCCCGGTCTAATTAGCCTAAATTGTGCACAAAATGACCATAACGCCAACCAACCTGCGCATCAAGTATCTCAACCCAACCACACCCAATTACAATCTGGTTGCTCAACCTGCACAGTACAATGTTAAAAAATGACCAGTTACTACAATGAAAAAAAAAATAATGGAAATTACCATAGTTGGTCCGAAAAACATTTTGAAAAAAATAATTTAAAAAACTCTTGATGATAAGTAATACCAAAACGAGTGAAAAGGGTTTTGAAAGTGGGCAATTCGTATGGAGTGACTTGTGCAATTCGAATAAAGAACAGCCAAGTGGCTATTTAAAGTCAAGATCTAAGGAAGAAACCAAGTGACGACAGCTGAGAAATAAGATATCTTAAGAATCCCGATAAACCAAATGAAGAACGTACGTGACAATTTAACAAATGGTTCCTCAACACAAGCCGATCGCACTCCACTTGCTAACTGTTGCAATCGCCTTATCTCATCTTCTGTGGGAAATTGTAATATTTTCCCATACAATATGTGTGACATTTTAAGTTGAATGTTACAATGATATTCAAAAATTTCTTTTTTTCTTCATTATCTCCAAAAGCTGCCGAAAAAATTATAATGAAATTAGGTATGAACAAAAGTTGATATAGTACGACAAAAAATAACATTTCGCATGCCTTCTCATAGCTGAATGTTTAAAAAACAATTAATAATATTGAATGTAATAACGGATTAATAGAAAGTATATGGTTTCTTCTTACAGTGCTACTTTGTTCATAACTCGAATACGTGTGCTAAAAAACAAACACTTTGAGTTTCTGGTTTGGTTTGTCGCTCTACAGTCATTTTGTGCATACTTCAGACTAAATAGACCAGGTCCTACTGTTTAACGACGTTCCGAACCACTCACAAACATCCATGTCACCACCGGGATTCGAACCTGAAGCTTATATTACCAAAGGCCAGAGCGCTTGCCAATTGGCCATCAGGCCGCTTATGAATGTCTGTGGAAGTCAGTTCAATTCCTGCACCAACGTTGTTTTGAGAACCTGTATGGTTGTAAGAAATGGAAAGCAAAGGTTGCTTACACTAAAGATTCACTGCATACTTTAAAGGGTTTAGCTCTGTAAATTTGGCTGTTCAATCCATATGAAGAATATCCTAACTTTCCATAAAGCCTATATGGACTCTTGGTCATCCATTAAAATAGAAACAAGGGAAAATTTACCCATGAAAAAGCAAAAATAGGGCTCATTCCTATATTTCACAGTAGTCCCAGAACCCTTGACAAAGACATGAAAATCAGTGCGCCCATCCTACACGATTCCTACCCAGACTACGAAGACTCAGCTGCCATAGTAGTCTTTTTTCCATGGTTGAACAGGTAATGAATCCATCGTCGGTGAATCGAATGGTCTCTCATCGACGTCTGGTTCAAAGTCAATGTTTTCTGTATTATGCTAAACAAGTCCACTTGTGCCAGAAGAGCGAACATAACTCAAGAGCAGGCCGTCTTGGAAAACAGATCTTTCTCGTGTAGTCTTCTCGAAACTGTAACTTTTGAAACTTATCTTCATAATCAAAACTAGGATTTTTGTAATCAAATGAAAATCACGAGAAATATGAGCGGCTACTGAGCCCAGTATTGAACAAATATCGATGCTCACTGACTTGAATCTTGGACGAACGTTCCTAAATTTCTCTCTGCAGATCCAAACTGTTTGCGTTAATTTAACGTAACGCTAGAAATCACATTTCGGTCGCTAATAGTCTGAGTTTGAGACAGCCCTACTTCCAAACTTTGCTTTAAATTCAAAATCATCGTAATAATATAAAGATAAAAGGAAAAAAAAAAAAAAAACATCACAAAATCCATGGAGGTGTGGGATCGGAAGAAAATTTGAAATTGCCACCTGCACTTCTAAACCCCGTTCTATATGTACCGCTCCAACGGCCGTACCATCCTGAATATACCGGTTCTCGTTAGATCACCGAAGTTAAGCATCATTGGGCGCGGTCAGTACTTGGGTGGGTGACCACCTGGGAACACTGCGTGCCGTTGGCAAATTTGGGACCTGAATGGCCGAGTGTCTAGCGCTCTGGCGCTCGGTGCCACAGGTTTCGGGTTCGAATCCCGGCGGTGCCATGGATGTTTGTAGTGGTTCGGAATCCACTTTAAGCCGTAGGTCCCGGACTTCTATGACTGTAAGAGCGTCACGGAGCAAAAGTCAGGCTTCTACCTACGGGTGCTCCATCACAACAGAAGCTGCTTCCTTCCCCTTCAATCATGAGTCCATATGGGCTCGTGGGCTTGGCCAGCCAAGTGGGATAAGAAACAACAACAACAACAACGAATCGAATGCTACTGACAGACACGATAAATCCGTTGAGCAGAAAACTCTCCTATTCGACTGGAGAAGCCATTGGAGAACCGATAATGTGGTATCTTGTTTTGATAGATATAAGACTGGCCACAGATTCTATTTGATTACACAAATTTTATTTTACGACACAAATTAAAATTAAGCAGGATATTTACATATATATATATATATATATATACATATTGCAGAACAAGACAAAAATATTAGCTACATTTTCTATACATGGCACCCTAGCACGCACTTCCACATCTCAACTGTCACGCTCTCTGCCATGCCTTAACAGTGGACGTCTCTATTCTCTACGAGGAAACCCATATAAATCAAATATGCTTGTCGTCAGCCGTTGTTCGACAACAAAAATACGCTTAAAACTTTTGCGGACGTCTCGGCAATAACTCATCTGCCATAACTGATAACTTAGTTCCTCAAGGCCTACTCGCCTCGTCCATACGAAGCTGTTATTGAAAAATGTAGATGCTGTTTAACATATTTGCCATTTAATGGCAAATGACATTAGCTCAAAATCTCAGCATTGGAAAATATAATTAAATAATGAATGTAAAATGTAAATGTGTGAATGAAATGCTATGAATGTAAAATTTTATTCATTAGATGCAGAGATTTATACAGAGCATCATTACGTTGAGAGATGTCAGTATTTGCATGCCAATATTTGACACACGCCATGTTACATACAAATTCTATTCTGCACCCGTACTATTAAGTTTACGCATTGCAGAATTACACCAGTGAAAATTTAAAAACAAATGGATATTTAAATAGTAGGAATAAAGGTGGTTACACGAAATAAAATAGTAAATACGAAAGAAAAATAGTTTGAAGAAATCTGAGGGATAAACAAAATTAAAAAATGCCCCTTTCAATAGTGATAAACTTTTACATGTTTTATGTTAAAATAGGATTTCCACTACGATCTATAGTAATATAACTAATTAAAACACAAAAATGGTCATATAAGGCTCGATACTACAGTTTGGGCATAAAACTACCCGTTTTGTGTTACCATGGCACTTTGGAAGAATATTTTATATATTTCTATAATGCAATTAAACAGAAATATATTAATATAACATTGATTTCTCATTTAATGCGTAACATAACATATCATTTATGAGAAAACCTCACATCTGACTTTAAAGAAAATCTGAGAATATCTACAGCTATCTGTACAGATATACATTTTGTATTACCATGGTATTTTGGAAGAATCTTTTATATATTTCTATAATGCAATTAAACAGAAATATATTAATATAACAATGATTTTTCGTTCAATGCGTAAAACAACATATCACTTACTTATGAGCAAACCTCATATCTACAAAACACTAAAAAAAATCTGAGAATATTTGTCGTTATTTCTCCATCATTTCTGATATCATGTGCCTTTCAATACATACGGAAGTTTTGAAATTATTTTAAGCTTAAAAATGACTTCAGTAACCTTCTCGTATGAAATCATGTCTAAAATTATTAAAAATTAATTTTTACCCCGCCCCTCAATCGCAGCCGTTTCCTTGGCAACGTCTCTAGAAGATCGCAATGTATGTCTCGAAATGCGAAAATCCAGACACCAGCCCAGACGTTACTCCGGTAGGAAAAGCACGGAAGGGAGAGAATATTAATTCCCGCAGTGTTCTGCCACGTACTCGAAAGGTGCCCTGCAGATCAATTGGGAACTTTATTCCTTGTAAAGGAACCCCTCCCTACCCCCTACCTCCCTACGAACTCTTCAGTCAGATTTTCGAGTTAAATCTCCTTCAGGGCGGGAAAAAAATAAAATAAATGAAAACATCTCGGAAACATTCGCACACGCAAAAATAAGAAGGCAGAAGCTTTTTGATATTTAGTATTCGAATAGAAAAGTAAATGTTTCTTCTCTTCAAGATGCTTTTGTGTTGAGTGGGTAATAGTGTTCCTTTTTTTTCCACTTCGGTTAGCTAAAAATGAATTCTATTTCGAAATAGAACGCGGTATCGTTTGGTTTTTTCTTCATCTGCTTTTCAAGGTCTTTTGATGCATATTCTGCATTATTATTATTTTTTTAAATTTTGGTTTTGAAATTATTTTCTCGAAAGTAAACGTAATTTGATAAGGAAAAAATTCGTAAGAAATTTATTTACATAGAAATGTGGAATTTCTACCGTATTGAGAAATAATAGTGTATCGAAACTATATTTTTCATTATAAATTTTAACAAAAAAGCGAAAAAGTCAGCCATATTCGCAAATAGTGATTTTATTCTGTGTATCATTTTATTTATATAAAGTTTTTATTTAGTTAAAGCTTGTTTTGATGCTTTTTAGAAAAAATTTATTTACATAGAAATATGGAATTTGTATTGTATTGAGGAATAATATTGTATAGAATCTGCACTTTTTCATTATAAATTTTACAAAACAAGCAAAAAAGTCAGCCATTTTATCAAATAATGATTTTTATCATCTATTTATATAAGTTTTTATTAAGTTAAAGCTTGCTGATACTTTTTAGAAGAAATTTATTTACATAGAAATATCGAATTTCTACCGTATTGATATATAATATTGTATAGAATACATACTTTTCATTATAAATTTTACAAAAAAAAGTTCAAAAGTCAGCCATATTGGCAAATAATGATTTAATTCTATGTACCGAAGTTAAGCATCATTGGGCGCGGTCAGTACTTGGGTGGGTGACCACCTGGGAACACTGCGTGCCGTTGGCAAATTTGGGACCTGAATGGCCGAGTGTCTAGCGCTCGGTGCCACAGGTTTCGGGTTCGAGTCCCGGCGGTGCCATGGATGTTTGTAGTGGTTCGGAATCCACTTTAAGCCGTAGGTCCCGGTCTTCTATGACTGTAAGAGCGTCACGGAGCAAAAGTCAGGCTTCTACCTACGGGTGCTCCATCACAACAGAAGCTGCTTCCTTCCCCTTCAATCATGAGTCCATATGGGCTTGTGGGCTTGGCCAGCCAAGTGGAATAAGAAACAACAACAAACAACAACAATTCTATGTATCATTTTATTTATAAAAAGTTTTTATAAAGATAAACCTTGTTGTTGATGCTTTATACTTAGTGATCTTTGATGCTTTATACTTAGTATAATATATGATCTATGATGCTTTATATTTATTATAATAAAAACTTTATATAAATAAAATGATACATAGAATAAAATCATTATTTGCCAATATGGCTGACTTTTTCAAGTTAAAGCTTGTTTTGATGCGTTTTAGAAGAAATTTATTTACATAGAAATATTGAATTTCTACTATATTGACATATAATATTGTATCGAATCTATATTTTTCATTATAAATTTTACATAAAAATGAAAATGTCAGCCATATTGGCAAATAATGATTTTATTCTATGTATTCCTTTATTTATATAAAGTTTTTATTAAGTTAAAGCTTATTTTGATGTTTTTAGAAGAAATTTATTTACATTGAAACATGTAATTTCTACTGTATTGAAAAATAATATTGTACAAAATCTATATTTTTCATTATAAATTTTGCATAAAAGTGATAAAGTCAACCATATTGGCAAATAGTGATTTTATTCTATGTATCCTTTTATTTATATAAAGTTTTGGTTATAAGTTAAAACTTATTGTTGATGCTTTTTAGTTAACTATTGAATGTATAAATATAAGTTGCATTTTCAATTATTTTTCAAATTTTCCTTTTGTTTTAAATTTTTATGTGAAATGAATACGCAGTTTAACAATGATAATAATAAAGTAATTTTAAATAAAAGTCTATCAACAAAAATATTGACTCTGCAAAAATGTAATTATAGGTTTTCACCAAAGGGAATCGTAAAATCCGAACGCACTTTTTTGCCAACCTTATATACTGCTTTTTTAAATGTCTGCTTTATTTAATCTTTAATGTCTGCTTTATTAAAAGTGAGTTTCTGTCGCTACTTATTTATATCACCCATAAATATAATCACAAAACTGAAATTAGATATTAAAATGCAAATAATAATTCATTAGCTTTACATTATAATCACATTAGTTAAATTAATTATCTTTCTATTTGTTGAGAAATTTTCTTAAATTAAGTATTTTTTAAAACTAATTTTATCTCTTGCAAAGTTACTTAATGCAAAAAAAAAAAAAAAAAAAAAAATTCAATAACATTACAACAACATGCAATTTACAACAATAAATAATTAAATATAAAAGAAAATAAATATAAAAAATGTAAATAAATTATTTGAATATTAAATTAATCAACTTTATTATATAATCACTGAAATTGGAATGAATTATATTTCAACAACATACAATTTACAATAATAATTATTTAAATGTAAATGAAAATAAATATTAAAATATAAATAATTATTTGAATATTAAATTAATCAACTTTATAATATAATCATTTAAGTTGGAATGATTTATCTCTCTAGTTGTTGATAATTTTTAGATAAGAGTTAAAACTCGTTTTAGAACTGTATTTTGCAATCAATAATTACTCTCTTAATTATTTTATCAGCAACTTTATACGGATTCATAAAATATTTAACTATAAAATACTGAAATATACATATCTGTAAAATACGTAACTGCTACTGTTCCACGTAAAATGCCACAAAGTGTCTTAGGAGTTTAAATCCTCAAGCAAAACTAAAAAGGAACGATTTTTGATAGTTATTATTCGAATAGAAAAGTAAATATTTTTATCAGAAGATTTTGTGTTTAAACTTTAGTGTTGCCATTTGGTTCGCCTAAAATTTTATTATATTCAAATAGAATTCGAAATAGAATCGTTTGGTTTCCAGATGGATTATCAAGGTCTCATTAATTCGTGCTTTAATTTCAGAATATCTTTTATTTTCATTTTATTCTCACTTCACAAAAATTAATGTAACAAATTTATCGCGTAAGCAGGACATTGATGCTTTTAGTGAATTATACTTATTATACGTAACTGTAAAATACTAAAATATACCTATCTGTAATAGAAAAGAAAAGTAATATTTTCGAATAGAAAAGTAAATATTTTTATCAGAACCTTTTGTATTTAAACTTTATTGTTGCCACTTGGTTTGTCTAAAAATGAATTATGTTGAAATAGAATCGTTTGGTTTCCGGATCGATTATCAAGGATATCTTGATCCTCATTAATTCGTGCTTTATTTTCAGATAAACTTTTGTTTTATTTTTATTTTTAATTCACAAAAAAAAGCAATGTAACTAATTTATCGCGTAAATAGGACACTGGTGCTTTCAGTAAATTATGTTTATTATACGTAATTATAAAATACTAAAATATACATAACTGTAAAATACGTAACTGCTACTGTTCCACATAAAATGCAACGAAGTTTCTTGCTAGTTTAAATCAAGCAAAACTAAGAAACGAACGCTTTTTAATATTTATTATTAGAATAGAAAAATAAGTGGGTTTTGTTTTCAGAATCTTTTGTGTTTAAACTTTAGTGTTGCCACTTGGTTTATCTAAAAAGGAATTATGTTGAAATAGAATTCGAATCATTTGTTTTCCAGATGGATTATCAAGGTTATCTGATTCTCATTAACTTCCGCTTTATTTTCAGAATTTGTTTGTTTGTTTTCTTTTTATTTTCAATTCACAAATATTAAAGTAACAAATTTAGGTGCTTACGTATTAACGGTACCTTGGCGACAGTTGCGCCAATAAAGAGCACACGCGCCAACCGCAGCTACAGATTTGGCGGTTTATTAAGTGGCGCCAATCTACACTTAAACTTTTTGTTCCAAATAATAAAATATATATATGAAACACTTCATTTAAAATCAAAACGCTTTCAAAATATTTTTATTCCAAATAATAAAATATATATATGAAACACTTCATTTAAAATCAAAACGATTTCAAAATTCAAAACACTTTATTTAAACACAAATTAGTCAAAAACACTTTATTTAAATACAAAGTAGTCAAATGGAGTTTTCTAAGTCCCACAAGATAAACACACTGACTGAAATTGCATTTCCAAAACTTACGTTCACCAAAATAAAGTTTCATGTCATGGGAATTGGGACATTTTCGTTGTTTTGGTAAAATATTTTGCTCCTGAAAAAATAAAATTGCATCTTGTTCTGTTTCTGGCAAATCCCAAATACGCATTTTCGTAGCACTAAAAAATGGCGTCAAAACTCAGCAAATCTGCAGCTGTTATATTGGCGCCACTTAAAAACCGCCAAGTCTGTCGCAAGGTACCGTTAATACGTAAGTACCCAAATTTATCGCGTAAATAGGACACTGATGTTTTTAGTGAAATATGTTTGCAACTGTGAATTCAAGATTCTTTCAGCTAGCACGATTTTTTTTTTTATAATTACATTTTTATTAATGGGATCGAAGATGAGCGAAGTTGTATATAATAAGCTAAATATCAAATTTACACACAGTTTGATAAATAATAAAAAGAATATATTTATAAATTTATGTATCATAAGAATTCTCGAATTCAAAAAAAAATCATTGGAAATATTAATTTTTTTAACAAAATGAAAAATTTCCAACAAACACGAATGTAAAAATTCTCTATTTAAGAAACCTTTTTAATTCTTTGAAATTTTATTAACAGAAGTAGAATACAATTTTAACTGAATTGTACTTAAATGACATTCAATTCTGACTATTTCTGGAAACTAAATACGTTTTATAAAGAGAGAGAAAAAAGTTTCTATTTGCATGGATTATTTGGAGCATTGAAACGTTTTATGGACCAAATACTGCACTATTTTTAATTGCAGATCTGTGAAGTTATTGCCTCGTATGTCAAGTATTACACCACGACAAGTTTCAGACATCATCACTCCACTTTGCTTGACACACGGTTTGCTGTGCCAAATATTTGACACAAAAATACTCACTCATACTGAATTTTACACGCTGTCAGAATGATACGGCATTAGAGAAATACAGAAAGCTTTTAATGTACTGCAACCAATTTGTCCTTCATTTTTAATGGCAGGCTTTTCGTTTAAGTGTTGTTCACACAATGCCTTCTCCTATAATTTCTTATTTAAGTTATAATAGTTTAGTTATTTAAATAAGGTTATCATTTTTCTTAGTTTTTCTTTTTTAAGGCATTTGGCCTGAAATAATTTAATGGCACATTTTGTAGCAGACTATTAGTAAAGATTAGAGCCAGATATGGGCGTCATCTTTATTCAGAGTTGTTCATGGATGGGGCCTGATGACCGAGTGGCTAGTGCTCTGGCGTTCGGTACCACAGGGTTCGGATTTGAATCCCAGCGGTCTCACGGATGTTTGTAGTGGTTCGGAATCCACTTTAAGTCGTAGGACCCGGTCTCATATGAACGTAGAGCTTCACAGAGCCTAATCAGACTTCTGCCCCACATCGCTCCCAAACTGTAAGGGGGCAACTCAGCTCTAGGCACAGTGATGTGGTGTGGTGTGGTGGTAGTAGTAGTGTTGTCCATGGATAGAAATTACATTATTTCTTAAAATAAATACTCGATGTCTAGCTGCCATATTTATTAAAATTGCAAAAACAGCATTGCACATCTGCAACATATAACACACAAAACAAAATTATGCAACAATTATTTTCAAAATCATCTTAAAATCCAGTTTATTTAAGAGTCTTTGTACCATCCGTACTGCCTGGACTTTTTCTCTCGATTATTGTATCCTCCGTACTGCCCGGAACTCTTCATTCGACTCCACATTCTCCCTCTTCTCTTTCTCCCTCTCCCATTATCGGTTCCAAAGTCTAAAGGGTGAAAAAAAACATGCAAAGTCCAAAGTCTAACGTAAGGGTCAACCCATTCTTGAAAAGAGGATCTATCAACCTTGAACTTTTTCCCCCGTTGGTTATATTTTGTGTCGGGAAGACATGGTGGATCCTTACTTTATTCAATAAGAAATGTCAGATTTTGGCTGAAATAGCAGAATTACTCAGGAGTACCTGATAGACAATAGGTGAAAGAGAGACAGAAAACAAGATAAAAAAAGAGAGAATAAAATCTTTAAGGATAACTTTCAGGATTAACATATGAAAAATAATTGCAATGCTCAATTTTAAGAAAATTATACAAAAATATTATACAAAATAATAAATATAATAAATATACAAAAATAAATATACAAAAATGATCAAAACTGTGTCCAAAGATACACTCAAGAGCCAAAACATTATGACCACCTGTCAATAACGAGTTGGCCCACCTTTGGCGCGCAACACAGCTTCAACCCGCCTTGGCATGGATTAATACCACCACTTAATACCAGTTAAATACCACTTCCACCTGATCACGTGCCTTCCACGTCATCTGGGCGAGTTCATTGCAAAATGTAGGGGTGGTCATAATGTTTTGACTCTTGAGTGTAAATGTATTCCAAAACAAATGTTCAGGCATACTAAAGGTAAGTTTCAACAAGAAATTAAAAATCTCACATTGCAGAATGCCAGTTAATCTGACGCCTGAATATCTATTCACTCACACACTGCTATTTTACATTGTAAAGTTCTAGTATCCGGTGGAAACTCCTCTTCACTTTTGTGACTGAATATATATTATATATATATTATTAATATATATTAATATTAATATATAACTGAATATATATTATTATACTTTAATACGCTATGTTTAGTAGTATAAAAGAAGGACATTATATTTCAAACATAACGAATTAATAAATAAACTAGAGCGTAAATTTTTTTATTCACCGCATAGAAAAATAAAATATAACACTTTAGAAAAGAATACGAAGAATTAAGTGTTACGAAATCCATTTAAGAAACTTTAATCGGACAAACAAAATTTGCCCTTTTAAAAAAATTCTGTCTTGGTATTCTTATATTAATATCCCAAGTTACAAATTGCTATTGTTCTTCCATGGTATCGGACTACAACGTTGGCCCTTTTCACACTATGTTGTTCAAGATACAGAATTATAAATTTTAAATATTATTATTAATATTTTAATTATTAAATATTTACAAATTATAAATTTTAAATACTATAATACTAGAGAGTTCAAAATAGAGGAGTTATATGTATATATGGCATGCATGTGACTTATGTGATGAATATTAACTTACAAAGAATACCAAAAAGGCATTTCTATTTATTTCACTCCATATAAATGAACGCATATGTGAGCAAGTATGACCCAGCATAATTAAAAACTATAGCACGTAGCCTCCTAATTTTTCCTTCCTACTACTTACTCTTTTTAATTTATTACTCTAAAAGAGTAATAAATTAATTAATTAATTTATTACTCTAAGAGAGGAATAAATTAATTATGATTTATTTAATAAATTTATTTTAAAAGAGTAATAAATTCGGTTAGGTTGTCGAAAGTTCAAAAAAAAAACTGTTGCCATTTAATTTTTTCATTACACAAAAATCGTTTTTTATTTTTATTTTTTTATTTTTTATTTTTATTTATTTATTTTTTTTTCTCTCTAATTGAGGATGTGATAGCTTCTTCTATAGTTTTTATTTGATTATTTATTTATTTCTAAATTTTCCTTAAAATTAAAATAATAGTTTTGAAGTTTGATTGTGTTCTCTTTTAATATTTTTTTTATTTGTTTCACAAATCTTTTCTTTTATAAATATTTATTTAGATTGATTTTTAATTTACAATTTGCCAAACGATAATTTCACCGATATTTTTCTCCAATAAAATTTATCCAAACTAAGAATGTTTTTTCAATTCCTTCTATTAGCTCACACTCTCCCTATTTAAATCTTATTCAAATTTTCAATCGTTCATAAAATAATATTTGTTCCTCCACTCATGTTCAAATATATTTTTTTTAACTTGTAGTGGATGACACTGGATGTTAATACAGTTTTTTTCAAATATTAATTCAGTAATTAAATTTAATGAATTAATTATTATTTTTTTTAGATTTAAGTTGCTTATATCTACCAATAGACGGCGCCCGATAAACTTTAAAAAATGAATGAAAATTGTTTATAAAGGACTTTCTGCAATAGAGTGAAAAAAAAGTAGGAATTCACTTAAAATTTTTTTTTTTTATATTACTTGTTTATTTTATGTAGCCAGGCAGATACAACAAGCTTAAGTTTCAGAATCTGACATTAAAAAATATAAATAAAATGCATTGTATTTGCCATACTGTTGATAGAACTAGTATATTAGTGTAGTGGATATATTTGATAAAATGTATCAGCTAAGTACATGGAAACTTGTAAAAGTTCAATTTTGAATAGGAAAATGAATAATATGAATTTTTGAATAGTTCAAGTGTATAAGAAAATATGAACCAGATAATAAAAAATTGACAATGACTGAAAGATGGGTGGACCAAACGATAATAGATGATCCTATACTGTTCAATAATTCATAAGTCGGTTGACGCATGTTATTTTAAGAAAAATATTATGAAAGAAAATTATTTTTTGTAACATTTTGATTTAAAAAATGCATATTTTTTTAATAACAACGAAATTTAAGTGAATTCATCTGTCATATTTTATATTGTTACGATTAAAAACTGTAGCATTTTGAATTGTAAAAAACTATATTACATCGTTACTATATTTAATACGAAATTACAACCATAAATTAGACTAATTGTCGTATGCATGTATGTATTTGTACTCCAATATAGCACTTTTAGTGAAGTATGTAGAAAAGGATGGTAAAAAAGAATAATATTAAGCACATTAAATTACTATGCAGGAAAAATCAGTAAATATAAGTAATATTTGCATTATTTCTCATCTGAATTTATGCATTTGCTGAAATCTTTTTTAACCAATAACTCTAACTAATACTTTTTATCACTAATCATGTCCACATTTGGGTGGAGTATGGGAGAAAATCCCATTTGAATTCAGTCAACTTTCAATGCTGTGTCTGCAACGTACGCCACCAACAAGAATCGAACTCGTGTTAGATACTTTGTGAGCATTAACACATATTTAATGAGTCTATGTCTAATCCTCAGTGTCCTGCAACGCGGGAAGGACACCCCATAAGTAGTCTACTCATGGATGGAGGGAAAGGGGCAGTTTCTGATGGAGCACCCGTAGGTAAAAGTCTGACTTGGCTCCGTTAATATTATTTACACAGTATGATATAATGAATATATTGAATGAATAATATATGAATGAATGATATATTATGAATTAATAATATCATTTACACAGTATGATATAAAGAATATCTTGAATGAATGATATAATGAATATATTGAATGAATAATATATGAATGAATGATATATTATGAATTAATAATATCATTTACACAGTATGATATAAAGAATATCTTGAATGAATGATATAATGAATATATTGAATGAATAATATATGAATGAATGATATATTATGAATTAATAATATCATTTACACAGTATGATATAAAGAATATCTTGAATGAATGATATAATGAATATATTGAATGAATAATATATGAATGAATGATATATTATGAATTAATAATATCATTTACACAGTATGATATAAAGAATATCTTGAATGAATGATATAATGAATATATTGAATGAATAATATATGAATGAATGATATATTATGAATTAATAATATCATTTACACAGTATGATATAAAGAATATCTTGAATGAATGATATAATGAATATATTGAATGAATAATATATGAATGAATGATATATTATGAATTAATAATATCATTTACACAGTATGATATAAAGAATATCTTGAATGAATGATATAATGAATATATTGAATGAATAATATATGAATGAATGATATATTATGAATTAATAATATCATTTACACAGTATGATATAAAGAATATCTTGAATGAATGATATAATGAATATATTGAATGAATAATATATGAATGAATGATATATTATGAATTAATAATATCATTTACACAGTATGATATAAAGAATATCTTGAATGAATGATATAATGAATATATTGAATGAATAATATATGAATGAATGATATATTATGAATTAATAATATCATTTACACAGTATGATATAAAGAATATCTTGAATGAATGATATAATGAATATATTGAATGAATAATATATGAATGAATGATATATTATGAATTAATAATATCATTTACACAGTATGATATAATGAATATATTGAATGAATAATATATGAATGAATGATATATTATGAATTAATAATATTATTTTTATGTATGATATAGACAATCGATATATAAATTCTGATACCTTTTTGTTTGCTTGTTTTTTACCGTACTTGGTGGACAGCAACATCTAGACCAAGTCCATGAACCTGTGTGGTCTCATAGAAAGAGGGAAGGAGGTGAGAGCTTCTGTTGTGAGGGAGCACCCGTAGGTAAAAGTCTGACTTGGCTCTGCGTCGCTGAGGTAGGGCAGTGTCTTCCGGGAGGACTACCCCCATCTGAATATAATATGGGAAAAAACCCGAAAAACTTCCACCAGGTGATCCGACTTACGAGACAATAGAGAGTTTTTGCGTTTCCTATGAGCATGCGCGCTAGGGAGAAAAAGCTAACGGACGTCCTACGGTAACTAACGTACGGTATGCAAAAACTCTCTAATAAAGGGCTGAACATCACAAACACCATCGTGTCTTTTCTTTTTTGAAATAGTGCCTACAATAATGCCGCCAACGGATGGAACCTCAGCCTAATGCTTATCAGTGAGCACATTGCCATTGTGCCATGAGTCGGGCATGTTTAATGTATTGAAATAAATAAACTCATAAAAGCATGATCACGATGAGAAAATTAAGTCGGTAGAGTTTATTGCCAGCAATGTAAAGATGTAAAGTTGAATATGTTTTTATTGTCAAAGCTAGTTGATCATATTATTATAAGTAGCACCTCTTCAATAAGTCGAAATTAACGCTGGCCGTTGAAGAAGAAGCTTTTCGGAAAAACTTTTATGAATAATTGCCAACATTTGTGTGTCCTATAGAAAGTCTATATTTGTAGAATGTCTATATTATGTCCTATAGAATATATATGTGTCCTATAGAATGTCTATATTATGTCTTATAGGATGTCCTATAGAATATATATGTGTCCTATAGAATGTCTATATTATGTCTTATAGGATGTCTGCATTTGTGTGTCCTATAGAATGTTTTCCATCGATAGGTAATCTATTATGTTCTATCGATGGAAGACATTTTGTTACAATACCCATAGAACCTATTTGCTTTTCAAAACAATGGTTATGGTATATATTAATTCAAGCATCAGATCTGTATGCTTTTGACTCTAATTATTTGCAATCTCGTGTACAAAACGTTTCATGCATTACTCAGATAAATTATTTTTCATATTTGGCAACAGCAAGAAGATTTAGTTTATAAATTAAATCAGTCCATTAGCCATAACATGTAGAGACACAATGAAAAATTTTCCAAAAAAAAAAATGAAACAAAAATAATGATTTTAATTTAATTTTCATAATTATTTATAGTTGAAATTGTTTGATTTATATTTGTTTGATTATTGTTCCTATACTGCATAAAACGAAAGAAAGAATATCGCTAAAAATGGCCAGCGATCTTGCTGACAAACTTGATGATGTTATAGATTTGGCGAAATTGGATCAAGTTTGGCGACTTTCACGGTCGAATTTGTGAATCATCTAAAAAAAGACTATAGCCTTCTTCACACCAACTCGTAACTCTGCGAAGCGTAAAGCGTTGACCAATCACACGCTTCAGCGCGCAAAGCTCGAAGTGATCGCACGAAGTTTGTCAACTTTTAACTCTCAAACGCTTGATGAGTCACGTGACTCGGATTGAGCCAATAAGGATCGCAAGAATAATTGGAATTTGACTCGGTAAAGTGATTTCTGTTACTTCGACATGAACGAGTAAAAAATTGTCTTCTCTGCCACCTGACGCTTCGTCGCTCTACAGACCTTTGTGTGAAGGGGGCTTAATTGTTTGCAAAACACAACTATTATCAAAAGAGAATTTTCTAGATTGAAGGAAAAGTCATAAAAAAGCTTGTAAACAAAGAGTTTTTCCAGAATATAGTCGAGTTTTTGCTTTCGTGCAGTGAAGCTGATATGTTTATCTTGTGATCTATTGGCAATGAATTTGCACATCTTTTACTGTTTATATTAATTTATGTTTGAGAGGACTAGGTTCAAATTCAGTAAAGGTGCTGATTATAGTCACTCCTTTTATAAGCAATTAGGCTATATAGCGATTGTTAATGGTGTGCAACGATCTATAGTCAGGTTCCGTAGTAATTTTATTACAGTACGATAATCCAAGACAGTTCCACCAGATCACTTTCTTTTTTAATAATTAATGGATTGCTAGTAGCATACATAAGTCTCAGTATGGATTGTCATTAGCATACAAATATAGGAGGTCCTCAATATATATACAGTGAGACTTTTAATTATTTTACAACTTTTAACTGAAATAAATCGTAAGTCGTTGCAGATAGTACTGCAAATACTTTTTTTTTATTGAAAAAAACTTATACTTATAAAATTATATACTTAAAAACTTATTTAAACTTATACTTAAAAACTTATTTAAACTTATACTTAAAAACTTATAAAATTATACTTTTTTTGCATTCATAGAACCATCTAATGAGACTCTGAGAAGTTATTTCAGATCGTGGAAAAGGAATTTAATGTGCAAGGTTTTCAAAGTGATAATCTACAGAGATGATACAATAGCGTAAACCTAGTTACAAATTCATGAGTTTCTATTTTATTGGTTACAAATGCATCAGTTATGGACCGTTTGAGAGTAATAAATAGCAATGCAATGTACCAGAATAACTGTTTGAGTATTGCTAAACGATAACTCGAGTTCCAAACTCATTATTAATGGCGTCAAAGACGCTGCGTGTTCTATGTGAAAGGGTACCATCCTGCACGAACCAATATTCACCAGGGCGTTCATATCTTTAGGTAGTTTCGAATATTTCAGACCACTTTCGTAGCTATAGTGTTGCATTTTCACCACTTAAATACCGATTTTTTAACAATAAAAAATATGATCTTCAGTTGAATATGACCCTTCCGGAGACATTTTCAAAATGGATTGGAACTTACAGGAAACAAACTCCTTTTATGTTCTCTCTCACAGCAAGCATTCCCAACCCCATCTAGTTATTTTAGTTAAAAGGATGCGAGTAATTGAAATATCACCCGGTATATAAAATCACTCAAAAAAATATTTAGAACTTGCATTTTATAATTTTATGCTTATTTTCAATTCAAAACATTCTTTTGAGGACACTGAAACAGCATATCAGTTGTTTCGTAATTAATCGCATTAATACTTTTAAAACTGATTTCTCGAAAGAAACTGGTTCACATTTGAAACGGAATTTAAAATATTCCTTCAAATAAACGTGATGATGTAAACCCTTAAACGAACATTGAATGTTTTAAAATAGCCTTAGTTAATAGAGAGTTTTTGCATACCGTACGTTAGTTACCGTAGGATGTCCGTTAGCTTTTTCTCGATAGCGCGCATGCGTATCTGTAATAATATTTCCTATGAGCATGCGCGCTAGGGAGAAAAAGCTAACGGACGTCCTACGGTAACTTACGTACGGTATGCAAAAACTCTCAAATGTGTATCAAATTTAGCATCAATGGCCATTTACTTCCTCTGCAATAAACATTTCAACATAGTGAAATAGATGCATTTTGTATGAGATGACAACATGGTATTAAAATTTCAAATTTTTTCTCAATTTTATTTATTTTTATTTTTATTTATTTATTTATTTTTTGTCTCTTTCTTTTTTGTAATACGATTTTTCGTCTACAAGATGCAGAGACTTTTTTACAAAAAGAAGTGATGAACAATGTATATAGAAAAAAATTATTATGTAAGACAAAATTGGTGTACCTCATGTTGAAAACAACATGCTCCGATGCTAAGTAGGAATGTTTGATAAAAATAAATGGAAGGGTGTAAGAAAACAAAAATATTTTAGGTACCTCAACCGATTTTTTTAACAATGCAATTTAAAATAATAATAGTCTATATTTCCAAAAAAACCGTTTGATTTGTATTGTCATCTTATACTATATTCATTTTAAAAGTGTCCATTTTTTTTACGTTATATCGCGTTTTTACATTATTGTTTTTTCTTTTTTAAAAATAATTCAATTTTGTGATTTATTTCAATGGTATGGTTTTATTAGTTTTCAGGAGAAAAAAAAAAGGTTTAGATTGGTTATAGTTATGGACGTGCTGTGAAACTGTCGTACTCTCGTTCGTCACGCTCGGTGAAATAGTTTATTGGCTGGGTTTGAGTAAACGAACTTGTTTTTTATCTATTGATTTAGTTCCATTTTTAGCCAAACAGCCTTATTGTTGATGTAGTATACGATCATGGGTGTACAAGTATATTGTACGCGCTGTCTGTCAAAATTGTTGTCAAAACACCTTATATTCAAAAGGAGTCATTGTGACATATACCTCTTAAAACTTGTACCTGTGTCCTTCAAAATCTATATATGCCCATATACACAAATATATAGAGAGAGACAGATGGTTAGATATATATAGAGATATACGTATACATACATATTCTTTATATTCTTCTTCTTTAACGGCTTCATAGCCCCTTGGTGCTGCAAAGCCGTCTGCCATGAGATGTTTTCTTTTCACGCGGTAGTATTATAAGCCCAACGCTTAACGCTCACCAGTCATATTATACCGGGGCCTACTGTTTAAAGTGGCTTCTGAACCACTATAGACATCCATGGCACCGCTGGGACTAGAATCCGAAACCTGTGGCACGATCTCCACAGCGCTAGCCCGAATCCCCACCATTGAAAAACTGTACTGATATAATAATAATGCGTTAGTCATACATACATATATTGTACATGTATACGTACATTCATATATATATATATTATGCATATAGGGTTAGGAGAGGTAAATGTAAATGATTTCATTTTCTTACCTTTATAGAGCAAAAATTGGTGAAAAGCAGTAGTACATCAGTACGTCATTTTAATATCCTCTTAACTATTCGAAGTTGTCCGTTTACAATAAATGCACGGCTTTACAATTATCCATGTGATTGTTCTTCAGTTGTTCTCAAAGGATGCACCCTAGAAGATTTACGGTTGCGCCCTAGAAGATTTACGGTTGCACCCTGTGGTATTCCAGAGTATATATATATATATGCCATCAACATATATACTTTGTGTCAATATCTAAAAACACCTTTGAACATTTTACTACAATTTTCAGTGTTATATTTATGTGGAATGAATTTTCTATCCTCATCAAAATTAATTGTAAAAAGAGATCTAGTCTGGTTTGTCGCTCTATGGTTATTTTGTGCCACTGTGAACTCGGACCTACAGTTTAACGTGTATTCCGAACCACTCACAAACCACCATCCATGTTAGCGCCAGATTCAAACCTGAAGCATGTTGTACCAAAGGCCACAGCGCCAGCCAATTGGCCATCAGTTCTCCGTGTAAAAAGAGAAGAAATCTCCAATGTATTGATGAGGAATTTTTCTTTAATACACATTCCAGTCACATTAATGTGACCACCTGTCAAAAGTCAGAATATGCACTCTTGTATATTCTGGTTTTAAGTGGAGTGGGGTATTAAGTGGAATTCTTTATATACACTCCACTGCAGTGTGCTGCCACCTGCCTTTTGTGAAGTAGGTGGTGGTCACTATTCGATAGCTCGGACACATAAAAATAAACTCAAATAATAAATACCTGATGTGGACTGTATAAATTAATTTTCTTTATTTAGGCAGCCATCAAGATCGAAGATGGACTGCCACACGCACCCTTTCTCGATGGTTACAGAAGTTCAACTCTCTTATTTATGCAGCCATCATACTCGAAGATGCACTGCCACACGACCATTCTCTTTGGTCGCAGTTGTTCAACTCTCTTTCTTACATTCTTTCTCTCTGTCGCGTGGCCTCACCCCCTGCCAGACAGGATGTTTTTCTGGACATAGAGCGTTGACCTCCCCTATGCGGGGGGACCTGGGTTTCGACACAACAGTCACATTAATGTGACTGGACTGTGCATATATGCCCAAACACTGAACCAATCAAGTTCATGTTTCTCATAAACACAAGAATAAATAAACTTAAGCTGCGTTTCTTTTTTTACAGCATTTTTTTTCTGTGATATTTCACTCTAAAATATCTGTATATAGTCAGCCTACAATTACAGTTTACAGTATTTTAAATGGAGACTTCCAAAAAATCGATGAATCACTGACCTAGATAAATAGATATATATATCACATTATGTATTTGTTTGTGCAAATCTTTATTAAATGTTTTTTGTCCTTATGTGATCCGTATATTTTATAAATACTATTGTGTCCAAAAAGTAAGACCCATTTTCAATTTAAAATTCCCAGGGCTTATGAAATTTCAAATTTGTGTTTCTTTTTTAGATTGCTGGCACTGCCCTTGACATCTGTGTGAAATGTGACGTCAAAATATTCATCAGTGTTTGAGTTACGCTTGGCTTTGTGAGACGCTAAAACGGATTCCGGCGATTTTTGAAATGTCTGAATTCATTGAGTAAAGAACTTTCATTCAATTTTGTTTGCGGAAACGTATAGAATGTTGCAGAAGGCATTGGGTGAGCATTTCTATATCGGATAGAAATGTTTACAAGTGGTATATACAGTTCAAAGGAGGCAGAGAACGCGTTGAAGACGAAGAGCCCTCTGGTCTACCATCCACCTCAACCGATGAAGCTCACGATTTAGTGCTTGCAAATCGTCGATTTACAATCAGAAACCTTGCTGAAGATGTTGGAATTTAAAAAGGTTCGGTCAATTTCATTTTGGGCCTCAAACGCGTCAAATCTCGATTGGTACCGAAAACACTGAATACGCCAGCTCACGCTGCATTGATTCTTCATGACTTTTTCGTCAAACATGAAACCCATATCGTTCCCATCGTGCGACTTCTGCCTCTTCCTTGAACTCAAAAGATCACTCCGTTTTGAGTCGATTGAAGAGATTTAACGCGAATCGCCGCGCACGTTGAAGGCCATTACCGCCGATGACTTTTAGCATGCATTGAGGATTGGATAAAAAGTTGGCATAAGTGCATTGTGTCCGAAGGGAATTACTTTGAAGGCGATGAAATAAACTTGGAAGAATAATGAAAAAGTTTATGAAAAAAATAATAATTGGTCTTACTTTTTGGGCACAGTAGTATATCGTGATTCTTTTGATGTATTGTTTACACGACAATGCTTAAATCTGACGCTTACCTATCATGTAAGTGGTAAACAATATCAAACTAAGTTAGTTCTAAGCCTAGTTCTTAGAAATTTAATACACTCAGACTTATTTATTGACTTTAAATGATTAAAAATATTTGTTTACCATTTTGTCAAAATAACAAAAAATACATAAATAAATCCCAATAACCTCCAGACTCAATTGCAGCGCTTGTGACACTGTTAGTGGAAAGCCCATCCACCACGGCAAGGTCATACCAACCTAGATGGAAAAATCGGTGGAACTTTTTTTTGATACCATACCGTTTCCCTCTTCTTCAAGTATCTTCAGTTCAAATTCGAACTCATTGTGACGAGTGTTTTTTTTTTTTTTTTTTTTTTTTTTACAGCATTTTGAAAGTGGGACCTGAATGGCCGAGTAGCTAGTGCTGTAATAGTTCGAATCCGCTTTAAACCGTAGGTCCTGGTCTAACAAGATCGTAGAGCTTTGCGGGGGTACTATTACTCCTCGTCTGTAGCTTATCTTCAAGCTACTACACGCCCACTGTGTAGTGCTAAGTGAGTAACGTCGGTGCAGCCCTTGCCTTAAGGCATCGAAGACATTTCTCTAAGCATTTGCCAGATATATATATATCTATATATTTTATAATGCAGCTGGCAAACAGATATGGACGTCTTGGATGCCTTAAGGCAAGCGCTGCACAGACGTTACTCGCTTTGCATTACCCAGGCGGTGCGTGTAACTTGAAGGTACGGACGTGGAGTCACAATGCCCCCACAACGCTCTACGATCCTATTAGACCCTGATCTACAACCACTACAAACATCCATGGCACCGCCGGGACTCGAACCCGAAACCTGATGTACCAAGCGCCAGAGCGCTAGCCACTCGGCCATTCAGACCCCTTACCAGATATATTAGAAAAAAAAAAATTATAATCACCCTGTATATCGTGGCTGTTTTGATGCATTGCTTACATGACAATGCTCAAATCTGTTACTTATCTATCATGTAAATCAGGGGTCTCCAAACTTCCCAGCCTTAGGGCCATACTGTTTACTCCAGTAAATACCGAGGGCCAAAACCGTTTTAAATTTTCTGCCATTATCTATAATTATTAGACTAGTCGCCGAGTACGCACTCTGAGCGAGCATACGCTTGCTAAATTCGCTGGTTCAATTACTACAATTACTATTGTGTGTATCGATATGACCGTGACACTTGACGACATGTAGTGGTCAAAAGCGGAAATAGGTAGGTAATATCCTTTATCGCTAACATATGGCGCTAGTAGTTTCGAAAGCGCAGTAACAATTCAACATTCGTGAATAATCTCATTGGTTCGAGAAAGTTCTGGTGCATTCCACTCACTTCGAGATCGCAGTAATTGGAGTATTACACCGATCCCTGTATTTTTTTTTATCCAACTTATTACAGCAACAATAAGCTATACGCTGTCGCGGGCCGGATGGATGACACTGGCGGGCCGGATTTGGCCTGCGGGCCGTAGTTTGGAGACCCCTGATGTAAATGGTAAACAACATGGAACCAAGTGCCCAGTTCATAGAAATGTAATGCACTCAGACTTATTTATTGATTAAAAAATATTTGTTTACCATTTTATCAAAACAACATATACTATAGGTCGTAAATAATGCCCAATAACTTCCAGACTCAATTGACACCACAAAAGATCGTTCTTTCTCTCTGTACTCGAGACGCAAATCACCATTTAAAATCACATCTGAAAAATAAACAAATAAATCACTTAAACCACCTCAGAAGAAGAACGTGTTAAAAGGCGCAAGATTCAATTTCCGCTCCGACACCCAACAACAAAGGCCATCCCTCTCGATCTAAAAACAAGTGGAAAAAAAAACCAGCCTGCGGTTACAGACGGCACGTGGGAGACGTAATGCCCAATTACCGATGAGTCTGTAAACAGGACCACCGTCCTCAGAGGTCACCACTCGCAGCGCCCCTCGGTGGTTGAAAGTCCTCTCCGCAGTGGCGGGTGTCAGACATCAATACCATAACTCTGTCTCGATCACTTCCCATCCTCCAAAGAGCTGCATGACGTAATGTCTTCCTCTAAGCACTGGAAAGAAAGTTTTCCCCCTTTTTTATCCCTATCTTTTTCCCTTTTTTATCTGAACATTGAAAAAGATCTCTCAGAAATTTATGTAACGTCAAACTATATGGATCACACAAGGACAAAAAAATATAATAAAGATATGCACAAGCAAATACGTAAAGTGAAGTAATATATATATATAAAGAGAGATTTATAAATATATACATATTTATAAATGATATATATATATATATATTATTTCTAATGCAGCTAGCAAACACTTAGACAGCTTGGTCTTGGTTGCTTTAAGGCAAGCACTGCACAGACGTTACTCACTTTGCAATACCCAGGCGGAGCGTGTAACTTGAAGATACGGACGCGGAATAACAATAATCTCCCCAACGCTCTACGATCATATGAGACCGGGACCTACGGTTTAAAGTGGATTCCGAACCATTACAAACATCCATGGCACCGCAGGGACTCGAACACGAAATCTGTGGTACCCAGCACCAGAGCGCTAGTCACTCGGCCATTTAGGCCGTCTCTTTATATATATATGCATATATATACTATATAAAGAGAGAGAGATTTATAAATATATACATATTTAATAAATTATATATATATATATAAATTTGTAGACCAATTAGACCAATATTTGTAGACCAATATATATATATATATATATATGGGGCCTGATTGGCCGAGTGGCTAGTGGTCTGGCCCTCGGTACCACAAGTATCGGGTTCGAATCCCGGCGGTGCCATGGATGCTTGTAGTGGTTCGGAATCCACTTTAAACCGTAGGTCCCGGTCTCATATGATCGTAGAGCGTTGCGGAAATTATTGTTATTCCGCGTCCTTATCTTCAAGTTACACGCGCCGCCTGGGTAGTGCTAAGTGGGTAACATCGGTGCAGCGGTTGCCTTAAGGCATCGAAGACAATTATCTGAGCGATTGCTAGCTGCATTAAAAAAAATTATTTATCTATATATAGATAAGTACAGATAGTCGGATGGCCTTAAAATCCTGCAAATAATTGTAGTCGCATTTTGTTATATATGAATATTTATATATATATATATATGCTCCATCCTCCAAGAGCTGCATGACGTAATGTCATCCTCTAAGGGAAAAAAGTGAATCCCGACTTTTTCCCCTCTCTCGCTCACTTTCCCCCTTTTTTTATCCCTATCTTTTTCCCTTTTTATATGTCTGAACATTGAATAAGATCTGTGAGAAATTTATGTAACGTTAAAATATATGGGTCACACAAGGACATTTAATAAAGATATGCACAAACAAATACATAAAATGATATATATATATATATATATATTTATCTAGGTCAATGGTTCACCGATTTTTTGAAGTCTCAATTTAAAATAGTGTAAATAACTGTAGGCGGACTATATACAATTTTTTTTAATAATAATATCACAGAAAAAAATATCACAGAATAAATATCACAGAAAAAAAAATAATGCTATAAAAAAAGAAACGCATCTTAAGTTTGTTCATTTTTGTGTTTATGAGAAACATTAGTCTGATGCGTCTTCGATGTCGATTTCTTCTATGTTTTTTTTCTGTTGTTGTTGTTCTAATGCAGCTGGCAAACACTTAGACACTTGTCTTGGATGCCTTAAGACAAGCGCTGCACAGACGTTACTCACTTCGCATTACCCAGGGGACGCGTGTAACTTGATAGTAAGCCACGGACGCGGAGTAACAATGCCCCCGCAACGATCTACGATCCTGTTAGACCGGGACCTACGGTTTAAAGTGGATTCCGAACCACTACAAACATCCATGGCACCGCCGGGACTCGAACCCGAAACCTGTTTTACCTGTGGTACCGAGTTCTCTCCGCAGTCGGAGTCCTGCGGAGAGGACTTACCTGTGGTACCGAGCGCCAGAGCGCTAGCCACTCGGCCATTCAGGCCCCGATTTCTTCAATGTTTAGGCATATATTTTAAAGACAAACTCCTCGTCGATACATTGAAGATATTTTACACTGAATTGTGGTGAGGATAGAAAATCCTAATTCTTATAAATATGACGCTGAAATTTGTACTAAAATATTAATATACAGGGTGATTATAATTAAAGTCCCACTTTCAAAATGCTGTCAAAAAAGAACCACAATGAGTTCAAATTTGAACTGAAGATACTTGAAGAAGAGGGAAACTGGTATGGCATCAAAAAAAAAAAAAAAAAAAATCCCCTGTTTTCTCCATCCAATTTAGTATCATCTTGCTGTGGTGGATGGGCTTTCCACTAACATTGCCACAACTGTTGAATGACTTGGAAGTCACATTTTCCGTCAAAAAACCGAAACAATCAAACACATTTTGAACACTACAGTTGATTTAATGTGCAACTCATGCCAAATGCATTGTCATTTCGATTCAAAATATCACTGGTAGTGGAATTCACTTTCTTTATGCCGCTTACAGTGCCATCTATTAATAAACTTAGGAACTTTTTTTGTTGTCTCACCGTTTCCCCTTCTTCAAGTATCTTGAGTTCAAATTTGAACTCATCGTGACTGATGGTCCTTTTTTGACGGCATTTTGAAAGTGGGACTTCAATTATAATCACCCTGTACTTACCACAAGAAGTAAAAGTAAGAACATATTTATATTACGAAACGAATTATTAAAATGTGAAAAAATACACCCTTATTTCAATAGTACCATAAATTAACGCATGCATGAAATTAATACGTGGCAGTCATTCAATGGGTGTGGTGGAGTAATCTTCTCTATTACACCACAATTAAAAAGAACATTTTCAGAGATGACATATTAAGAATGCTATTCATACATTTCTCCCGGAAGGATTTCCCGGCCTTCAGATTTACAGTGTTTGTCAGGAATTAGGTCATGGGAGTGGCCTTCCGTGGTAATCCACAGTAGATTTAGCATGATCCTGAATAAGCTGAATTTGCTACAGATCTCTCTAGAGGCGAGTCAAGGTCTCAGGTCAATGCGCTCGGTATTTGAAATTAGCAAAAACAATATAAAACGAATAAAGTAAACACAACACGTCATCTCTACGCATATGAATTAAAAACAACTAATTATTATTATTAAAAATACAAGTACTAGCCCGACTCATGGTTCAATGGTAACGTGAACCGCTGAGGTTCCATCTGCTGGCGCCATTGTTGTAGTTTCTGTTTCAAAAACCAGGAAACTCAATGGCGATTTTAATGTTCTGCATCTTGCATCATTACTCGGACTACCTGGTGGGAGTTTTCTGAGTTTTCTCCCATACGATACACAAATGCGGGGTAGTTCACACCTAAAAGTCTTTCTGGAATGCACTGCCTCCTTCTTCACTTCCTCGGAGATTATTTATGCCTACAGGTGCCATATTTATGCCTACAGGTGCTTCATCACAACAGAAGCTGCCCCTCTCTTCTCTTCATCCATTAGTAGATTGCTAATGAGGTCTCCGTCCCGCACTGCAGGAGCTGAGTTTTAGACACAACAATCTAATAAACCAAAGGGAAAAATCACTGCTTAAGTCTGAAAAGATACTGAATATATATTTTATATTCTTTGTAATCAAGAGGACTTTTCCAGGTTTCCTCCCATACTACATGCAAATGCTGGGTAGTTCCCCTAAAAGTCCTTCCTGAAGGCGCTCTCCTTCTTCAGCGTCACGGAGCCAAGTCAGACTTCTACCTACGGGGGCTCCATCACAACAGAAGCTGCCCCCTTTCCCTCCAGCCATGAGTAGATCACTCATGGAATATCCGTCCCACTTTGCCGGACACTGAGGATTAGTTATATACAATGACTTTAAATTAAATTCCAAAATCAAAATAATAATAATAATAATAACAGTTTTATTATTTAGGATTTAAAATTCCTCCTTACTAATTGCATAAAAAAAGCTCAGTAAAAAGAGTAAAGAATCGATTTAATTATTTTCCATTTCTAAGGTAATTAGATACTTCAAATTGATTTAGACAGATTATTTACTGAATCTTCGATGTTTTATGAATCGATTTCTTTAAAACACCTACATAAGGAATGTGCAAATTTTAATTAAGTGAAGTTTTTCCAATTTTCAATTAAAGATTGCATTTTTTTTAAAAATAAATCTGTTTAATTTGCACATTTTCGAAAGTATTTCAGAGAAATATTACGTTCTCATGAATAAAATAATAGAAATTTCAAATCTGTTATGCAATTTCTCACATTTCAGTTTTCATGACTTGAAAATAATGAATTTCTAAAAAAGAAAAATAAATAAAATTAAAAAAAAATCTTTATTTAATCGACAAAGCATAAAAAAATTACAAATTAAATTAAGTTTTCTTGAAAAAACTATCATTTCATTTAAATCCACATAATAAGTCACAAAATTGATAGTATGTTATGTCACAAGAAACATTTGATATATTAGATTGCACTAAAAAAATATGTATATAATTAAGAAATTATTAGCATAATAAACACCAAAGGTTCATAAAAGAATCTTTTAGAAGTTAAATTTCATACATTTATTTTAAATCTAGAGATTGCGGTATACTATTTTATTACCATCAATTAAAAATTTTATAAAAAATTCAGCGGAGAATAAATAATTAATTACAAATTAAATTTGATTAAATTTCCTACTTATGTATAAATTGTGATGTAGCATAAAATGTTACTATAATTTTTGAGTTTCCAAACTATTCTTCCAACGAAAAATTTAATCTACGAATTTATTATACAATTTAATACGTAATTTCTCAACTCAGAATAATTTAATTATAATTTACAATTTAATGTATTCTGATTTGGGAAATTATCTATTAAATTGTATAATAAATTCTTAGATTATATATATATATATATATACATTAGAAGAAAAAAAATCCCAATGCCAAGAAAGAATTATTGTAGAATAATGAAATTCGAACAATGCATTTGTCTAGTTAACATGTTTAATTGATTAAATTTTAAAGATCACAGATTAATTTAAGATCAAGAAAATGCATTTCAAATGCAAAATGCTGTTACATTAATAGCCGGTGTAACCTCCAGAATTTTGAATGCAAGCCTGCAAACGTGCATGCATTGTGTCATACAGGTGCCGAATGTCATTTTGAGGTATGGAGTTCCATGCTTGTTGTACTTGTTTTATCAATACTGGGACGATCAGTGCTGGCCTTAGATGATGTTGGAGTTGTCGCCCAATGATATCCTCTGTGTGCTTAATTGGAGACAGATCTGGTGATCTCGTAGTCCAAGATAACATGTTGACACTCTGTAGAGCACGTTGGTTATAACAGCGGTATGACACGTCCGTTAGCTTTTTCTCCCTAGCGCGCATGCTCATAGGAGTTGCGCAGGCGCGCTAGGGAAAAAAGCTAACGGGACGGACGGTATCTATTATCCTGTTGGAAAACTCCCCTTGAATACCGTTCATGAATAGCAGCACTACAGGTTGAATTATCAGACTAACGTAAAAATTTGCAGTCAGTGTGTTTGGGATAACCACGAGAGTGCTCCTGCTATCATGGGAAAGGACCCAGAGCATGACACCAGGTGTTGGTCTAGTGTCCAGACAGTCTGGTTGCAGGCGTTCCCCTGGCCTCTTTCTGACCAACACACGGCCATCACTAGCTCCAAGGCAGAACATGCTTTCATCCGAAAACACCACAGATCTCCACTCGGTCCTCCAATGAGCTCTGTCTTGACATCATTGGTATCGCAAACGGCAATGACTTGGTGTCAGTGGAATGCACGCTACAGGGCGCCTGGCTCGGAGCTGCCCTTGAAGTAACCGATTTCTAACAGTGCGTTGTGTCACTGTGGTACCAACTGCAGCTCGAATTTCTGCCACAGACGCAGTACCATGCGCCACAGCAGTATGCTGAATACGGCGGTCTTCCCTCTCAGTTGTGCCACGTGACCACCCGGAACCCGGTCTTCTTGAGGCAGTACCATCCCTTGACCACTGCCCCCAACTATCACGCACAGTGGACACATTCCGGCCAAGTCTTTCTGCAATTTCGCGGATAGAAAATCCACCTTCTTGTAGCCCTGTTATACGCCCTCGTTCAAAATCGGTGAGCTGTTGATATTGGCTCCTTCGTCTTCTTAAAAGCATTCTTGGCTAACATCAACTGAATACGTCAAATTTCAAAGCTCAATAACGCTCACGAACTTTATAGTACGCATTTAAAGCAAACCTGATTTGCATGTTCCGAGTAGTGCTACACTTATGCGAAAAGCGCGAAAATTGAATCGATATCATCTTTCAGATGTATAAACAAGCCTACCAAATTTCGTTTACCGAACACAAGTCTTTCTTGGTGTTGGGAGTTTTTCTCCGTCAGTGTATATATGTACAATGCTTCATGCTTTTTACGTCAATATTTTCATATTTTATACTTGCTTATCAGTTATTTTGATACTTAAACGCACTTTTATAATTATTTAATTTTATTTCATACGTTTTATTATTTGTCCTTGAACACGTTACACGTTTTGACCATTTACTAACGGGAACGTCATGCGATCATTTAGTAACGGGAACTCCACTTGATCATTTTGCAACGAGTACACTTTTGTACGACTAATTTTTTAACGAAACACTTAAACATTTTGTAACGGGAATAACACTTGATTGTTTTGTGACGGAAGCACCACTTGACCATTTTGTAACGGGAACTATGGCAGATGGACCAGAGTCGTTATCAAAGGCTTCAGAAATTTAAAATGAAAACTCACACATAGATGACATTTGAAGAGATTTAATCTACCAATTCTTTAGAACCTTTCGAAGGACTTATCAGCTTACAGATTTAATGTCCCCTGTCGAATGAGAAATCTAATGAGTTAATTACCGGATCACCCCAGACTAAATCATTAATAGAAAAACATTATATTTAGATATTTTCTACTTCATCATCATCAACAGTGGCGCAGCAGCCCCATGGTGGGCCAAGGCCATCTGCCTACTGGCAGATTTCGAGACCGGAGATTTCTTTTTACAGGTTGTCAGCCGTACTCCCAACGCTGCTCAGTCATATTAGACCGGTACCTACGGTTCAAAATGGATTCCGAAGTACTATAAACTTCCATGGCACATCCGGGACTCGAACCCCAAACCTGTGGCACCGATAGCCAGAGCGCTAGTATTCTATAACAACTATCGACTAACAACCTATCGATGGTTGTTGGCGATGAGGTATTGACCTTTCTTCCAGGGAAAACATGTGGAATAACTTGCCGTCATTTGCATCTCATATGGGAGAAAACCCTGAAAACTCCCACATGGCAAACTTAACTATCAATGCGAGACGTTATACAAAGGTCCTCGCTGTAACAATAGAATCGCTTTGTCGTTCAAATAGGTGAATATTACTTTGATTTACTGGAAAGAAAAACATTAATTAAATAAAGACGAATAACCTTCTTATTTGATTTTTATTCATTAGATTTTATTTTACAATTATTCATTTTAATTGTATATCCTAGCAATTAATGAAAAATAATTAATAAAAAGAATAGGTTTAAAGCATTGGACATAATTTAAATCAAAAATATGTCGGAAAAAATATATTACAATTTCATTATTCCTTTGTTTTTCTCATTGAAAAGAATTCGACTTGGTTAAATGTGCTTTGTTGCAAATAATGAAAATCTTTTGTTCTCATTAAAATTAATGATAACCACATTCACATTTAATAACATAGAATCTTTTAAAGTCAAATTTTCAAAACTGATATTAGAAAATACCGCAATGCTGTTTAAAATGTTGTTTATATTTCTTCTAACAAATGTAAAAACATCTTAAAATTTCTCTGCAATTTTCTTTTTTTAAATGTATTTTTAAAATCTTAATTGCAACAATCTTCATGGTTAAGAGTTAAATTGTAGTGTACTTAATAACTGTATCTGAAATAACAATAAATAATTTTTGAATGTGTTTTTCTTAAATTTTCTTCTGCATGTTTACCCGAAATATTTAATAAATTTTAATTTTTACTATTAAAAAATAAAAATTAAATTAATTAAATTAAATTTTTTTATACAAATATTTTACATTAAATTTAATTTGGTGTAATAATTTTATATAAGCTTATAATATAATTTTTATATTAATTAAATAATAATTTAATTAATTAAAAAATAAATAAATTTACATATAATATAATTTTAATATTAAGAACCTACATTTAAATTTTAATAAATATTTTTTTATTAATAATAACAATTTTTTAATATAAATAATAATTTTATGAATAATAATTTTTTTATATTAAAAACCTAGTATTTCACAAAGAAAACCACAGTTTTGGATGAGTAATATGAATATCTATTCCTTTATAATAGTTCCCGTGTAACATCAAATTTTATTCTTTTTTTTTTTATATTAGAGATCCAGCGTTGCACAACTAGCCCCTGATTTATAATTTTATTGTTTTTCAATTATAGATCAAATGATTTCTTTTTACATTATAAACGTAATTTTCGATACCACTAGAATTCCTGATGAATATATGTGAGTATTCTGTTTCTTAAATTGTCTACTATACCAAATACAGTATTTTTCTTCTACATTAAGGATCTAATGTTTCACCTAGTTTACTGCGGTGTTGTGGATTAAAAAAAGAAATTAACTAACAAAATTAATTTCAATCATTACAAAACTAAAATATCCCTTACTGTAGCATTTTTTCCCACGGCATAATTTTTGGCATTTCATTCCCAGAAGAAAGGAATGCGTATTCTTTGACAAGTATCTAACAACAACCCACTACGCAAATTTGACAGCAGATAAGCAATGTTGAGGGTAGTTATATTGCATGCAATTATGCTAATGACAATAACACTCAAATCTGATAACAGATATTCAGTGTGTAATGAGTCTCCTTAAATTAGAGATTGTCTGTGCGACCTTCACAGGGCGAAACAATTACAAAAGGAATATGGAACTACACCATGAATTGTTCCATAGTGATCGGTGATCGACTAAGAGCTAAAAAATGCCTACATCAATGAGAAGTAAAGGAAGCTACTACTCCCTACTTGAACAATTTTCTTCAAAGATAATTTTTGGAGAAGGAGAAAAAAGAGAGAATTTTGCGGTGAGTTGACCAGAAGTGCTGTCTTTTCTCTCAAGTGGCTGAATAGGCCGGAGTTTCCGCTTGTTTTTCCAATTTCTTCTAATAGCTCACACTCTCCTTATATATATCTTGTTCAAATTTTCAATCGTTCATAAAACACTTTTTATTCATCCACTCAAGTTCAAATACATTTTTTTTTTTAACTTTTAGTGGATGACACTGGATGTTAATACAGTTTTTTCAAATTTTAATTAATTCAGTAATTAAATTTAATTAATTAATTTTAGTTTTTTTTCGATTTAAATTAGTATATATCTACCAATAGATGGCTCCAAAAAAATGAAGGAAATTATTTATAAAGGACTTTTCTGCAATAGAGTGAAAAAAAAAGTAGGAATTCACTTAAAATTTTTTTTATATTACTTGTTTTAGATAAGAAATAAAATTTATATCACCATCATCATCACTGTTGCAACAGCCTCATGGTGGACCAAGACCGTCTGCCTACTGGCAGATTACGAGACGAGAGATGTTTCCTTTTTGCGGGGTAGGGTTATCCACCCTACGTCCAATACTCTACTGCCATATTAGACAGGATCTACGGTCTAAAGTGGATTCCGAACCACTGACACTCTCATCTCCAGAGCGTTAGCCACTCGATCATCACAGAAACATTGAAACAACCCCCACAGAAACATTGGCCCATGAGAGAATTGAGACCTTCGCGTAAGACCTCCGTGTTATTAGCGCGACGTTCTAACCAACCGCTAATGGGCCGGTTAAAATTATATACAAAATACACAAACAAAATCTTGATTAATTAATTTCATTCATGATTGGTAAACAACATAATAATAATAATAATAATGACAGTAATAATAATAATAAACAATAGAATTGCAATTTTAGCCATTAATATTTATTATAGTATATTTGATGTTAATCTTCAGCGTAGACTTAAGATTATATTTGTTCAATGGAAAAAAAGAAAAAAAAATATTTCTCTTTGAAATAAATGCAAATTTAGACTCTTACGTGCTTAGCCTACTCATAAACATCCGACACTATAGAGGCATTACTCTCTGGAATACAGCAATCGTCTTCATGGTTGACCCGCCTTCATATTCTTCCTTTCAGAAATAACGAGACTTCACAGCCCAATTTGAAACTTCTTTTTTCTCCAAGATACGATCATTTCTCCTCTGTCTGCACGTCGTCGTTTCCCTCTCCTTCTCTTTTTATCTCGTCTCCTAGATAATTTTATAGTGAAATTTCAATTTACCTAGGCCATCTAAAGACAGCTACTGTTTTATGGAGGAAGCCTGTCTTAATCCCAAACAGGTGGCCTCTTATCTTGGCACTGAAAGCGGCTTGATGGCCAACTGGCTAGAACTCTGGCATTTGGTGTCACAGGCTTCAGGTTCGAATCCTGGCAGTGTCTTGGATGTTTGTGAGGGGTTCGGAATCCTCTTTAACTTGGGGCCTGATGGCCGAGTGATTACGCTCTGGAGTGATACGCTCTGGATCTCAGTACTACGAGTTTCGGGTTAGAATCCCGGCAGTGCCATGGATCTGTGTAGTGGTTCGGAATCTACTTTAAGTCGTAGGTTTGGGTTTTACATGACAGTAGAGCATTGTGTGTATGACTGATAATCCTATTCTTTAAAAAGAAAAACATTTCATAATTTAGTGTACTTGTGGGCAGACGGTCTTTGCTCACCATGGGGTGTTGCGCCAATGAAGAAGACGAAACTTTTTTATATAAAGATATTTTTAGTGTAATCTTCAGTTAGAGAATATAGTTATTCTGATCAGGAAGTGATGTTTGTAGTGAATTTTAATCCACTTTAATAATAGTAATAAATTTTAATTTTGAATCCACTTTAAGCCGTAGGTCCCGGTCTCATATGACCGTAGAGAGCCATGGAGCCCAATCAGAATTCTCTCACCCACATCATTCTCAACCTGTAAAGGGGCAACTCAGCTCAATGAACAGCGATGTAGTAGTAATCCACGTTAACTAGTAACAAATTGACCGTAGAGAGACAAGCAAACCTTGTCGCTGAAATTCCCAGTTAGTGATAAATTTCCACTTGAGAGCAGTTAAGATAGTCATCAGTCCTGGCTTTTACTACTTTTTACAGCACCTTATCATCTTCAAAGAGGAAATGACCAGAGGAACGCTAAGTGGATAATTGGGACCATAAAGATTAGCTCTGAAAAGACTAGTTGTTGAATAGCCTTGATGAAGACTATTTCGACAAAAACAACATAAGCCACACATAGATTTAGAAGAAGAGTTACTTTTTCGGTGATAAAAATAATATAAATATTTTTTTTTTTCTTTCTAATGCAACTGGCAAACACTTAGACAGCTTGGTCTTGGATGCTTTAAGGCAAGCGCTGCACAGATGTTATTTACTTTACATTACCCAGGGGGAACGTGTAACTTGAAGATAAGCCACGGACGCGGAGTAACAATGCCCCCGCAACGCTCTGCGATCCTATTAGACCGGGACCTACGGTTTAAAGTGGATTCCGAACCACTACAAACATCCATGGCACCGCCGGGATTTGAACCCGAAACCTGTGGTACAAAGCGCCAGAGCGCTAGCCAATCGGCCATTCAGGCCCCTATAATATAAATATAGAATAAAGACAATAATGTTGTTCTAACGCAGCTCGCAATACAGAGCAGTTAATCTTCATGACATAAGCAAGAGCTGCACCGCTACTACTCATTTAGCACTACCCGGGGGCGCATGTAGCTTGAAGATAGGCTACGGACATGAGTAACACTACCCCCACAACGCTCTACAATTCCAAGAGACCGGGATCTACGGTTTAAATAATAATCTTACAAATATATGTCAGATATTGCCTGTTTTTATGAGTTTACATTTATGAGTTCGCAGAATAATTGAATTATATTCTGCGAACTCATGATGAGCACTCATCTTGGAATATCTAATATAACAAGTTCTAGATTTCACTTTAAGTGACCTCAGTGACGCATCCCTAAATACGCATAGTGATTATTGATAGCAGAGCAAACCAAACTCTTAGTTCAAGTTGTTAGCGCTTTTGGTTCAACTTACATCTGCGAATCGCGAAATTGGCCAAACGCAAAACCCGCTCAAATATAACGGACGCTAACTTTGCATCACCCATTACGATGTGCAAATACCCAAATTGAGATCGATTTGCAAAAGCTACACGTAAGTGAAAGACTGGATAAACGCATATCGCACTAGTCAAATAAATATTTTTTTTAATGATTTCATTTTTTATTTTTTTTAATGATTATCATTTTTATATTTCGTTATATATATATATATATATATATTTATATTTTTAGTGTTATATATTTATTATATAATATATATATTTCATTTTTAGTGTTATATATTTCTTTACAACGTGCGTTTAGTATCATTATTATTATATCATCTATGTTTACATGTAAGAATAATAGTAAACACAATAATAATAATGTAACACATAATTTAATGTTTCACTCCAAAAAAAAATGTCTATAGTGAATCTAAATCTAATATAGGTATATGTAATTTTTTATAGGATGCATTTCCAAAATGGCCAGCAAGATCATTTGGGTTGCCCCCCCCTCCCCTCCCTGCATTAAATAATAGACGGTAAAAAGTAAATACATTAACCCCATTAAATGAAATTTATTTAATTCACGTAAGATCACATTTAATACACACAATAATAATTATAAGATTCACATAAAATTTAATTCACATTCATTTTTAAAAAAATGGAATTTACAAATTTAATTTTAATTACAAATTTATAACACATTTCTTGAAAATACAGTTTAGTATTTAATTGCGCAGAATCAGTCCTATTAAGGATTGAGATTTCATGTGCGATAAAGATTTGCTTTTACCATCAAGAAATAATTTACAAGACGTTTTATCTATAGAAACAACTGCTTTATTGTTTACAAGTTCTGAGTATTGCATTGTATGGCAGGAAAACTGTCTTTTGCCAAATTCATCACTTTTTGGAACAATTTCAAATAAAATGAAAAAAAAATATTGCAATTGTTAAGAAAAGTTGACTTGCCAATGTCGCTCACTATGTGGATCCAAACATGTACATCCTCTTGTTGTGCTTATCCATGTACTTTATGGACAATATAATACTCATTGTAAAACAAACATTTCATTTTAATTTCCATTTAGAAAATTGTATGCACATTCGTATGTATTATATTGCACACACTTTTTATTTGTTCTTATGCAGAAAATTTAGCTTCTAATCCAAATTTTAAACCGTTTCTGTTCGATTGTTTATAATTAAATTGTTTATAATAAAATATTTTCTTCTTCGTCATTGGCGCAACAGCCCTATAGGGAACCAAGGCCGTCTACCTACTGGCAGATTTCGAGGCAGGAGATGTTTTTCTTTTTACGGGTAGGTTATGGGGTCTTTTTACGTGGCCCCAACGTTCTACTGTCATATTAGACTGGGACCTTAGGCTCTACTGTCATATTTACGGTTTAAAGTGGATTCCGAACCACTACAAACAACCAGGGTACCACCGGGACTCGAACCCGAAACCTGTGACAGCGAGCGCCAGTCACTCGGTCATCATATCGTAAAGCGCCAGTCTGAAATTTTTGAGACTGTGATAGTTTCTTATTTGAAAATTGCCTAAAAAAAGTTTTATCTATTCTGTTTAAAAGATTATGTACTGCCAAATTTTTTTTCGGAAAAATATATATTATTCTATACATATTATTACGGAATATTAGAATATTAATTGATGTGTAAATAAAGAAAGATTTTACTGATATTTTTTTTTAAATTTTATTATATGGTTAACTAAATTTTTAATTATGAAACTTTAGTTTAAATTTTTTTAAACTGTTAAATTTTTCCTCTTTTTTGAACTTGTAAAATATTTTTAAACATTATTAAAATATATTTTCAATTAATTGATTTCTAATTTTTTATGTCCTCTAATTTACATTTTAATTAAACAATTGGACCGCTGAGGAGCATTAGGTCTGACGTTCAATCCACTGGAGGGTTTGTTGCAGACACTGTTTCAAAAACGAGAAGACTCGATGGCGCTTGGGGTGTTCAGCATCTTGCCTCGTGAGTCGGACTATCTATCACAACATAAGCTTCCCCCTTTCCCTCCTTCCAGGAGTAGACTACTCATGGGGTTTCCGTCCAGCACTGCCGGACACTGAGGATGAATCAGAACTACAAACAACAATAAAACAATTTGCTTTTGTTTTTGATTCAATATTCATAAAATAACTTTTAATTCTAACTATTATTGATTTTAATTATTTAGCAATATCTGATAGTGCAAATATTTCCTCATATGTTTTTCTTTTTCCTGATCGTTTGCATTGCTTTAATAAGCACATAAACAATTCTTAATAATACAAAAAGAAATGAAAAACCATGCCCCTTTAAGTTGCATTTTTTAATAAAATCCTCTTTAATATAAAAATTTAATGCATTTAAAATGTTAAAAAATAGCTATTTGTTTACATTTTCATCAGAGCAAATTCCATATATTTTATTTCTGATCAATGTGAACCTCATAATATTTTACCAATTCTGCATTTTTCATCTTTTGCCATCTTTAAATCCGATTAAAATAAAAACTGTGGAAAATATTTGCCAGGTTATAAAAATTGTTTACTTCAA
This sequence comes from Caerostris darwini, assembly GCA_021605075.1. Taxonomy (NCBI): domain Eukaryota; kingdom Metazoa; phylum Arthropoda; class Arachnida; order Araneae; family Araneidae; genus Caerostris; species Caerostris darwini. Next base: position 48,580 of record BPLQ01009925.1, read on the forward strand.
CAATTTATTTACGTTTATTTACAATTTAGTTAAGTTTATTTTTTTTATTATTTTTAGTTTGTTTCAATATTTTAATGAAGAATGAATCATTTCGAATTGTAGATGGTAATTCTTGTAATTTGCTATAAAAAAATGTTGTATAAATTTTCGTCTACACATATATCCTCAGAATTAAAATGCTCAAATTTTCATAAACACCGTTTTGGCACCATTTTTGTAAATATTATACGTAAAACAAATGTTTTAAATTATTTTTTTTAATTTTTAATTAATTAATTATTATTATTATTTTAATTTTTAATTTTTTACATTTAATTTAAAGTTTTTAAAATTTAAACATTTCTTTACTGCAAATTTTTAATTTAAATTTAATTAAATTTTTTTATTATTAAAAAAATGTATTATTTTATTATTTATTTATTTATTATTAATTATATTTATTATATTAAATCTATTATATTTATTTATTTATTTATTTATTATTTTATTATTAAATACATTTATTTTTATAAAAATGTTATATCTGTTAAAAATTTTAATTTATTATTATTAAAAAAATTTCTTATTAAAAATTTATTTAAATTTGATCAAAAGAATTTTAAATAATAATTAATTATAGAAAATTTAAATTATATATTTTTAATTACTTAATTTTTTTTTTTTTTAAATTCCATTATTTTTGCTCTAAAATCTTTTTTTTTTTTTCCTTTAAATTTAAAGTTTTTTAAATTTAAATATTTTTTTTACTACAAATAGGTTTTGAAAGACATAAGATGTAATCCATATGAAAAAAAAATTCAATTCCTTTTTTATCATTTAATTGCATTTTTAATCATTTAATAATTTATCTTTCTTAAAAAAAAAAGTGCCAGTAGATTTTCTAGCATATCTCAACCCTTATACTTATGTTTCAATTACTTATTTCTCATTATCTCAAACTTATATCAGTATGAGAAAAGCAAGGTTGTATTATTTAATTTAATAATATTAAATTTTTCGAATTAAACTCTTTGTTGATAAAGATTCATTAGTAAACAATTATTAACATTATTTAACATGATTCTTAAGTTCCATGTTATTCAGATTCACTTAGTAAATTACTAAAAATTATTAAATTGATCATTACTGAAATTTTTCCATGTTATTAAACACTTGGTAACTAAAACTCTTTGCGCAAAAAGAGTTTTGATGCAAATAAATATAAAACTGGCGAAAGCATGTCCTGGGATCAGGTTTCACATCTTATTAAATTACTTTATACTTGAATTTCTAAATTTAGAATAACTTTGTTGACAATATTTCAAATTAAATTCATTTTCTTGGTTAGTTTATAAAGAAATTTGCTATGCGAGCGAATATTATTTGAAACCTTTTACTATGTGAAACCTTTTATATTAAAGTGTTTTGAAAGGTAATATAAGATTTGAATACGAGGTAATATAAGGATTTAAAGGTTAATGCAAGGATTTTTGATACTATTATTTAAAAGGAAACTCGAGTAAATGTTCTATTTTATCATATAAGATAATTACGATCTTAACTGATGCAGAAAATGGAGAATCTTTCATGAATAAAGAAAAAGATTGCTCCTACAAAAAATGTGCTTTTAATACTAAACATTCAACTTGACGTCATATTTTACGTATTGATGTTGATCATTGTTGATGTTATACACTGCACTATAAGAAAAAAAAAGAGTTGTAAAATATTCTAAATGGATACTGATCCACATGGCGGCTCTGGTGAGCATTAGTGTTGAGGTTTAATCCGCTGTCGGCTTTGCTGTAGATACTATTTCAAAAAACGAGGAGACTCTAGGGCGTTTGCGATGTTGCTTCGTCAGTCGGACTACCTGATGGAAATTTTCCGGGGTTTCTCCCATACGATACACAAATGCGGGTTAGTTTCCCTTAAAAGCCCTCCCTGAAAGCACTGCCCTCCTTCTTCAGCGACTCGGAACCAAGTCAGACTTCAACTTCTAGTTTCTTGCCCCATCCCAACAGAAGCTGTTCTCCCTTTACCGCCTTCCATGAGACCACACGGGTTCTTGGACTTGATCTATATGTTACTGTTGACCAAGTGGGATAAGAAACAAACAAACATAAAAGTCATTGACTTTACTTCTCATATTTTCTAAATCCATTTCTGTAGATCGTAGTTCTTAAAAATCCGGTAAAAAGTCAGGAATCGGAGTTAGAAGACGGTATTAAAAAACTGGACTCTAATCGGAAATTTTTTTTCCCGAATTCCCACCATTGAAAAATTGTACTATTATAAATTGATGACTGCATCCAAATGAAAATAACATGACTTCGCATTAATTCTGATTTCATTGGTTGATAATTTCTATGTCCTTTAAATAATTCTAGATTTAGTTCGATATATTTCTATGTATAAGCCGAGAATTATTAGAACGTTTTCTAAAGCTAAACTACGGCAATCGGCTTACATACGGGAGCCGTTTTTTGAACGGGAGTCAGCTTATATATGGGGTCTGCTATCAGGCAAAACGCGTAAGTACTTTTCCATTAATCGAGAGCAAGAGATTTATTACTAAATGTAGTCCGCTTTTTATTCTTTAGTTTAATATTTCTTAAATTTATAAAAAAATTATTTCATTTAAAACTGTGTTATTCTTTTAATAGAAATGAATTGTTTCATTGTTGAAATTGTTTATATTGACTGTTTACTGCATCGTCACCAGGACGAAAAATCTGATGCTAGCGAAATGTGAACAAGACTAATGGAAAGCACCAAAACATATGACAGGAATAATATTATAATATTGTCAATCTTGACAGTCAAAAACTCTTCGGATGTGATTAACGCCGATGTAAGGCAAGATCTAGTGGAAACCATATATAAAAAGAGAGATGTTGCAAAGTTTGCAGTGTTTTGAAATCATTGGAGACTATTGCTGCCAGACTATTGCTATCCTCCTACCGATTGGCTGCATATTTTTACTGATGGTTCTTAGTTTGACTTCTAAATGTAGGGGCTGGTGTATTTTTGGATTTTTTTTTTCTTTTTACGCCCCTGCGGGCTACATTGCTTCTTCCTACGATGGTGAAGTAGTGGCCATATGTGTAATCCTAAAGAAACTATTGGCTATCCATTATAAGTTGAAAAGGGCAGTCCTTCTTTTAGATTCTCAAGCAGCCATCCAATCCATTAGTTCTCTTGAAAACCCATTGTCCGATATTTTTCTTCCCAGCTCGCATGCTCATAGGAAACATTGTACCTATTGCGCATGCATATCTGTAATACTGCACTACTAAGTTATTCCTATGAGCATGCGCGCTGGGAAGGAAAATGTGTGCTGGGAAGGAAATGTTATGCAAAAACTCTCTATTAATTCATTAATTAAATTTAATTAATGAATTATAGTTTTTTTTTTAGATTTAAGTTGCATGTATCTACCCATAGATGGCGCCAGATGGAAGAGGAAACTTTAAACTTTATTTGTAAAGGACTTTCTACAATAGAGTGAAAAAAAAGTTGGAATTGACTTTCAAATATTTTTTTTATATTACTTGTTGTTCTTAGTTCTTGATAGTTTTATTGTTCTTAATGCTATTGCTCTATGTAACTTTTTGCCTAGCCATTGGAAAAAAAAATATTGTAAATAATTAGAACATAAATAACAACGAAAAAGAAAAATTGCAACGCAGTTTTTAAGTCCTTTAAATGTAACCTATAAGCAAAAAGTAAAAAAATTCATAACATCCTTTCTGTCAAAATCTGAGCTTAGTTAGTCAAATTCGCGTTCACACATTGGAATGTCTGGATGCAAATTTTCATCTTCTTTACTAGTTCTAGAATTTATGTCATCTTTATGTTAAAAAGTCTTCTATATCCTTTCCATTAAAAAAACATAACAGTATTTATTGCACATATTACCTGTTTTAAATCCTTATTCCGTGAAAGCTTAGCGACTCCAGCTACTAAATGAGCAATAAGATAGAATTAACCAGACAGGAATCACAGATAACGCAGCCAGACATAACGCCGACTTTAAAATCAAAGTATGTTTCTGAAATACCAACTTTTTTATTTTTAAAAATAATGCAGAAAATCTTTTTATTTTATTTCGGTTTATATATTTTTTGAACTTCGAGTAAATTTTTTGAAAAAAAACTAAAGAAGCACTTTCGACTTTTGCACAGATCAAATTGCGTTTAGAAATATATGGTCTATTTTTTTTTTTTTTTTCCCAAGATGGATTCCTTGCTAAGAACGTCCAAGCTAAATGATTGCGAAAGGTTTATTCCAGTGGTTCAAATAGATTATTTTTCCTACACAACTTAGAAATATAAAATTTAAAGCTTTGAGTTTTAAGTTTTTTGAGTCTTGTTAAGCATCTGATGTGCCTAGTTTCTTTACAAGTAAAACACTGAGCTTTTTCGGAAGCATGGCAAATCCTGTCGCCTCCTTGCTTATTTAATAGCTGATCTTTCACGGAACGGATATTTAAAAAAGGTAATATGTTCAATAAATTTTAATACGTTTTTATAATGGAAAGGATATTGATGATTTGTTAATATAAAGATAATCCTTAGAGAAATATTCCTTCAGTGAGAATATACAAAGCTAGGTTGTGCAAGTGAATAAAAAACATAAATATTTAATTAATTTTACTTAGCTATTTACCAGCAGTACTTATTTATATGCCAGTAGGTAAATTTGGACTTGTAGTGCCAGAGAGTTAGTTAGTTTTAATAGTTTTAGGTACACTATATACAAATTATACAATACACAATTACACTATATACAAATTATATACTACACAATTACACTATATACAAATTATACACTACACAATTACACTATATACAAATTATACACTACACTATTACACTATATACAAATTACATACACTATATATTTTGAAAAATAAGCATCCGCTACTAACACCTCACAGTTTTATATCCAGATGGTCAACTCAACATACTTATTACATTATATACGGCAGAGTCTCAGAGACTACAATGGAAGTATTTTTAACATTGAAAATTATATTATATTATACATAGATAGATACAGGGGCCTGAATGGCCAGTGACTAGCGCTCTGGAACTTGGTACCACAGGTTTCGGGTTCGAGTCACGGCGGTGCCATGGATGTTTGTAGTGGTTCGGACTCCTCTTTAAACCGTAGGTCCCGGTCTAATAGCATCGTAGAGCATTGCGGTTGCATTGTTACTCCGCGTCCGGGGCTGATCTTCAAGTTACACGTGCCCCCTGCGTAATGCAAAGTGAGTAACGTCTGTGCAGCGCTTGCCTTAAGGCATCCAAGACCAAGTGTTTGCCAGCTGCCATTTTTAACACCATTTTTCCACCATGGATTAAAAATTAATAGTGTGGACACGACCTGTGGCACTATCTGTAGAACATGAATTGAACTTGTTCACTTGTAGATGCAATTGAGTGCTTCCATTCATTAAAAAGATATGAATAGCTTCATGAGTAAATTGTTTAATAATTTAATTGTTCATTCAAAAATTCATTCTTTCGTAAATTGTTCATTAATTGCGTTGTTGTTACTAACAACCCTGGTGGTGGAATGCCTACACTAGGTCCAAGAGACCCCTTAGCAGGCGTCTGGTCCATGGTTAAAGGCAATATGCAGCTTCACTTTAGCGAGGAAGGGTGAAGGCTGGCTAAACCTCAAGACAACACTCTGCGATCGTATGAAACCGGGATCTACGGTTTAAAGTGGATTCCGAACCACTACAAACATCCATGGCACCGCAGGGGCTCGAACCCGAAACCTGTGGCACCGAGCGCCAGACACTCGGCAATTCAGGCAGCGCTTAATAATTGTAATTGGGTAATAGTTCATATTATATGAACAAACAAATTAAAAAGACACCATTGAAATGAAGAATTATAAATTAAATATAAGAAATAATGTGCAAATTATTGAAGAACTAAAACATGCCATAAATCTAGCACAAAACAATAAATAATAATAACATGAGAAGAATGTTTTCAGAAAATAATGAATAACTTTAGATTAAGAAATAAAAAAATCTATCTTTATTATTATGTTACCTCTTATATTAATATGGAAATTCGTCCATTTATACAATGAATTTAATTTGATTTCGAAAATGTATGTGTATTTTATCCAGCTTATTAGTTCTTTCATTAAGTTTTTATGAAAACACTTTTTTAATGTTACATATAATAGAAAATCACTGGAAGGTGTTCAATTGACTAATTCAATCTCGCAATATCTTAGATCCTAAATTTATTTAGGAGTACAATAAAAACCCTGTTATTACGCCGATTTTTATGTTACATATTCAATTTAAAACTAACTTTCAATAAAAAAAAATATATAAATTTTCGTAATCTGTTAGCAAAGTAAATTACTTGAGCAAATATAATTTTATTTATTAATTTTGATGTAATATTGAGATGTGATAAATCAATACGATAAGTTAAAGCACGTATTTTTTGGGGAAAAATGGTTTTTATTACATTAAAATCAAACATAGTATTTCTGCAATCGCAAATTGCTAAAATGAAGTAATTGTTATTCAAATTGTGAAATATATATTTATTTCGTCAATTTATTTGAATCATTTTAAATTTTGAATTGGATTTGTCGCAAAATTAGTAAATGAAATCGCAATACGTTTATTTAGAAGTAATCATTTTTCTGAATTTACATTTTATAAATTGCGAAATCAATACATTGGTTTACTTTTTAAATTATTAACTTTTTCCATATATGAAAGGAAATATTATTAATCCTATTTCAGACATCGATTTTTTAATAAATATTTTTCATTTTGTATCACACTTTTATGAATGCTGAATTTAAATATATCGTTATAATTAAAAAATTTTAATGAAAGTAGTTTGCGATTTAAAAAAGGAGTGAAAAACATATCGCATCATATAATTGTGAATGGGATACTTTATATATTATATATAATATTCTTTAAATTTGTTTAGTTTATTTTCTTAATATATAGGCTTTATAAGGCTAAAATTTAATTAAATTAATGTGTTTATGTAGAATACATTTTGTACATATGTACAAATATTTAATACATACATACAAAGAATAATAATAATTTTATCTAATTTGAATACATTACGTACAAAGTTGAATATATATGCTTACACATTTGTTTATGTAGAATGCATTATTGATTTTTTACTCTCTAAGGCTTCCGATTAGCTAGCGTTCCACGACGCGAGATTTTAGTTTCCGATGGAAACCCATCTTGACATGCATTTTAAAAGGCGAGGCATTCTGGTCGATAGTATATTGTGTTTTAGAACTACGGTTCGAATGTATATCCCGCTAGACTGCCATTGGCAACGTGCGCTGCTAGCGAACAGGACATCTGAGGTTTGGAACCACTGGCGGCATAGTTGTAATCACTGCCGTCAGAGGCTAGGAAACTCGATGGCTACTGTGACAATGTGTGTTAAGCCGTTTCTCATCGATAGTCAGCTTTCCTGGTGGGGGCTTTTCCCGCACAGGAAAGCTGACTAACGATGCAAATGCGGGATAGTTAAAGCTAAACGTCTTCTCGGAAGGCATTGTTTTCCTCCTTCACCCGTCGGTGGGCTGTTCATGGTCTACATGAGGGCCATCGATATTCCACCCTCACCTTTCCAACTGGCAGGGGGTTACACAACCCTAGGTATGGGGGGTGATGTGTGATGAAAAGAAAAAAGGTGTGCATATTGATTAATCTGTAGGTAGGGGCTTCGGGCGGGGTAAGGATGCAATATAAGACTTTTACGCCATAGATACCACACATTGGTAGCAAACTCCTAGTATTGAATCTTCTGCATAGCTGCCGTTCTAATGTCAAAAACCCCTAATCAAAGTGTCCGGCATTTGAAAATAATAACAACAATATAGAGATTGAGGGGCCTCAATGGCCGAGTGGCTCTGGCGCTCGGTACCACAGGTTTCGAGTTCGAGTCCCGGCGGTGCCATGGATGCTTATAATGGTTCGGAATCCACTTTAAACCGTAGGTCCCGGTCCTAAAAAGGATCGTAGAGCGTTGCGGGGGCGTTGTTACTCCGCGTCCGTATCTTCAAGTTACACGCGCCCCCTGGTTAATGCAAAGTGAGTAACGTCTGTGCAGCGCTTGCCTTAAGGCATCCAAGACCAAGCTGTCTAAGTGTTGCATTAGAACAAAAAAAAAAAAAGATTGATCAAGACGAATCGAGACTAGATAATACAAAATTAGCAAATTAGTTAGTGAATCTCCTTTCTTATGCTTGGATGCAAGCTGTTGCATAGCAGGATATTGATTTATAGGGAGGGGGATTGTTTGACGTGATTTCATGACAAATAGTCGCCAATTGTTGGATTTTTATTCTGGAATGGGTTAAGGCATCTTCCTATTAGAGGCGGATTATTTGACTAATATACAGACATTCAGTTGAAAAGAAGAGTCTCTTTGCTGAAAAATTTCATTTTGGACGGTCATTGCTGCGGAATCAGTTGGTAGCCTCAAATATCTTGGTGTAATTGAATCAACATCTTGAATTGAAAATTGATACTCTCAAAAAAACTCTGGTACTCTGAAAATTGGTACTCGGTAAAAACTCAGTTGGTAGCCTCAAACATCTTGAATTGAAAATTCAATCATTCTATAATGTGCTGCAAGGCCTAGTGAAGTGCACTGGCCATCCAAAATATGGCAACTGGATTCCAAACCTGATAAGTGGGGCCTAACCGAAGCTAACTCCCGCCTCTATGCTAGAGATGAGCGCAGTAAAGCTATAGGCCGAAATGCCTTATAGAATCGAAACTTTTTTTTCCAATGCAGCTGGCAAACACTTAGTCAGTTGTCTTGCATGCCTTAAGGCAAGCGTTTCACAGACGTTACTCACTTAGCACTACCCAGGAGGTGACTGTAGCTTGAAGATAAGCTACGGACGCGGAGTAACAATAGATAGATCTTGTTAGACCATACGATCCTATTAGATCGGGACCTACGGTTTTAAAGTGGATTCCGAACCACTACAAACATCAATTGCACCACCGGGATTCGAACCCGAGACCTGTGGTACCGAGAGCCAGAGCGCTAGTCATTCGACCATTCATGTCCTAGAATCGAAACTATAAAAAGTAAATAGCCATGTTTAATTAGAATATGAGGTTCAACCATATTCAGACAGTAACATCTACACCAAGTCTATAAGCCCGTGTGTTCTCAGGTAGTGTGCAAGGAGGGAAAGGGGGGGTCAGTTTCTGCTGTGATGGAATACCCCTAGGTAAAAGTCTGATTAGGTTCCATGTCGCTGAAGAAGGACTTCAGTGCCTTCCGGGAGGACTTTAAGGGAGAACTAATCTATATTTGCATATCGTAAAGGAGAAAATTCGAAAAACTCCCACCAGGTAGTCCGACTCAAGAGGCAAGATGCTGAATATCACAAACGCCCTCGAATCTCCAAGTTTTTCATAACAATGTCTGCAACAAAGCTGCCAGATGGTTGAACCACAGCCCTAAAGGCTCGTTTCCACCGAGGCGTGAGGCGGCGACGCGTCACGCGGCAGGGAAGAAAATTTTTCGACCCGTTCATACCGAAACTTCAGAAATAGCTTTACGCCTAGTGAAGTTCTTCTACTAGATGACAGATCTACTATTGGCTCAATCCAAGTCACATGACGCAGCAAGCATTTGAGAGTTGATAGTTGGTCAATTCGAAGCGGTGGATTTCAACCGGTTTCAGGCGAACGTTGTGAGGCTAGTGATTGATCCACGCTTCACGCCTCGGTGGGAACGAGCCTTAATGATTATCGGCGGCGCATGTTGCCACGAGTCGGGCAGGTTTGATTTAAAAAGCCTAAATCATTTTAATTTTTCAGCATATTTAATGTCTTAAAAAATGCAAGCTATTATAAATGCAATTGAAGAATAATATTAAAAATACCTATAGATTTTTTTTTTATTATTTTACTTTTTCGGTAATCTGATTGAATAATCTGATAAATTAATAATAGTTCATTGTAGACGTCTTAATCACGTGCATTAGAACTATTTTGAAGTAATCATTTTTCTGAATTTACATTTTATATCACGTGCATACGTTTTTTATCACGTGCACTATTTTCTTTCTTGATTCATGAAATTGAATGCATTTTTTTTTAAAAAAACACTGTTCATTTTCCTCGCTTTCTTTCTTATGTCGTACAGAATAAAATTATCCCTCACATGATTTACATTCGAATAAAAATTTCCATTAGACAATACCCGAAAAAAAGCGAGGTAGTTCTCCCTAAAAGTCCACACTGCCCTCCGTCCTCAGCGACACAGAACCAAGTCAGACTTCTACCTACATGTGCTCCATCACAACAAAAGCTGCCATGAGTACACTATTCCCCCTTTCCGTCCATCCATGAGTAGACTATTCATGGGATGTCCCGCACTGCAGAACACTGAGGATTAGACACAAGCGAATTTAATTAACCTTCGTGCTTATAAAACAGCTTGATTTCGTTTTGATATAATTCATTTCATAACGATATTTTCAAAATGTACGATTTATTTGCATATAACAACCAGGATCACAGTTTTACCCAACGAAAGGACATTCCGGCCTCTGGATTTATCGTTTACATCCTTAGTAAAGTCATAGGAGCTCCCCTAATTCAGGAATTCTACTTGCTTATCTATCCATCAGATCTAAACTTTCGTATTAATAATTTAATTGTTTGAAATTAACTTTTTTTTTTTTTAGATTTTAGGAACAAATATGACATATTACATCACAATATGTCTATATAATATTTATATGTAATATTAATATTATATAGACATATTGGGATAATATTATACAGACATATTGTGACAATATATAATATTAATATGTCTACGAAGTTTTTAAAATTTATTTTCTGTGAGTGCCATTATATGTAAATCTAATACTTCCGAGTATTTGTTTATACAGGGTGATTATAATTAAAATCCCACTTTCTAAATGCTGTAAAAAAAAACACTTGTTACAACAAGTTCAAATTTGAACTGAAGATACTTGAAGAAGGAGGAAACGGCACGGCATCAAAAAAGTTCCAAAGTGTAATAATAGATGGCGCTGTAAGAGCAATAAAGAAAGTGAATTCGGCTGCCAGTGATATTTTGAATCGAAATTGCAAGGTATTTAGCATGAGTCCCACATTATATCAATGCGATTGATTGCTTCAGGTTTTTTTTTATGGAAAAAAGGACTTTCAAGTTATTCAACAGTTGTGGCACTGTTAGTGGAAAAAACATCCACCACGTCAATGTCATACCAAATTAGATGGGAAAAATCGGTAGAACTTTTTTTTTTTTTTTGGATGCCATACCGTTTCTTCCTTCTTCAAGTATCTTCAGTTCAAATTTCAATTTATTGTGATAAGTGATTCTTTTTTTTTTTTTTTTTTACAGCATTTTGAAAGTGGGACTTTAATTGTAATCACCATGTATATCTTTAACAGTATAACGTAATACAATTGTGAGGAAATGACTTCTTGCAAATTGTATTTTCAAGTGAACAGTTATTTTAATTTTGCTATTATAACTCCCTAAATGAATAAATTTCTACCAGAAGTAAGTACTAAAAGATCTAATTGATTTTCAAACATGTAATCTAACAACTGTCACAACAAGAATATTCTTGTGTCTCGAAATGTCAATTTGTCACATTCCATTGTGTTTACGTATTCATGAATTCTTACTACATTGTATACTAAACATTTGAATTTCCTCTTTGTTTTTACCCAAGTGGTGCGTTTTCACTTCCCGATTATTTGCTTGGCGTGCGTTGTCAAAATTTGGCAACCCTTTCTACTTATGACGCAATAGTTATTTACAAGCTATGCGAAAAAGTTATCAAGTAACTGTTTTAGGATGTTCTCCGTTGTGGCGACATCTAGTGTCAAAGAAGTAAACGAAATTTCTGTGATCTTGCTAATTTCGATAAAATGAAAATTATGCATATCCAGTAATCAGCAATCAATAATATTTTGTAACTTATCAATAATACATTTTAAATGCATATAATTTTCTTTAATTTAAATCGAAATCCCAAAATAATTTTAATTTATTTTTTTTATTAACGTGGCAATTGAATTTTTGCTTTAAAATAAAGTAATTAAAATTCATGCATGTTATTTGTTTTTCTTTCTTCAGTGAATATACTGAAAATATAATACCTAAAAAGTTACTGTAAAAAATATAATTTTATAATACACAATAATATAAGAATAAAATAACGAATAAAAATTAATGAATTCAATATTTATATAAATTTTAAAAATATTCAATTTTTTTTTCTATAATAACTTTTTAAATTGTATGACGTACCAGAAAAAAAAAGGTTTTCTATTAAAATAAATGGATACAAAGCTAATTAATTGATTGTGTATTGTCATAGATATATTAAAAATGAAAAATTGTGATATATATTTTGTATTGTTTAATATTAATATAATTATTTATTTTTCAATAAATAATAACAATATCCCTATTTTATAATTTACTGCACAATTTATCTATGATCATCACTATAACGGAGAGTTAGTTTGCATACTTTTAATTTGTAAAATATATAATTATATGTAAATAATTTGAAAGTATTGTGTTAAATTGAAAAGTTGATGTTTTTTGTCCCTTAAATTAATTTATTACTTTTAATTCAGTAAAATTTATTTTTTTAAAGTTTATATTGCAGCTATTAATTAATAAAAGTTAAACTTCATCATGCATGATTACTTCCCCTTATATGTTCTTCATTTTTTATATTTGACTGATCATATACGAAATTTGTCGTTAAAGCTGGCTGACCCTATTCCAAGTGCACAAGAACTCGCCTGGATCATTACACACACCAAAACAAAGTGACAAAGACATCTTTGGCTTTGTTTTGAACATTTTCTGACGGAAAAAGGATGTAAAAATCACTTGAGCACGCCTCCATGAACTGTTTAGTTCAAAACAAATTAGAACTGTTTTGAAGAATGTGATAGCTCTTTTAAGTGATTCTGGATAGCGAGCAATCGTAAATTTTATTGGCATTACACTGCCATCTGTCGGTGAAAATTGGTACTATAACAAATAATGGTATTTTATTATTAAGATATAATTCTGATAACTTCTGATAATATCTTGCAGATAATGCAGGGTCAATAACGAACGGTTGATGAAACACATTTTTTAAATATCATAAATATTATTTAATTATATATAATTTTAAATTTATTTTCTGTTTATTAAAAACAAATTTTTTTTTAACGAAACACTTTTAAAAAAATGAATTTTGATAGATTTTTTTTTAATTTGATTGAAAATAATGTATACCTGGTAAATTTTACATTTCTTATAGAATCTCACTAGGAAACAAAAATTAGAAATAATTTAAATGAAAAAATTTTGAAGTTATAAACAAGTCATAATTACGTAAAATATTTTGTTGGAATAGTTATAAACAAATCATATTTTATGTAAATATTACTATTGAACAAAATATTTTACATAAAATATTACTTATTTATAAATAAAAATATAAACAAGACATATTTGATGCAAAATATTTTGTTCAATAGTAGTATTTATGTAAAATATGACTTGTTTATAAATAAACATATAAACAAGTCATATTTTATGTAAATATTATTACTGAATCATCATATATTGCCAAATCAAATATATGAGAATAAAAAGTAGAATTTGAATTTTCTTCTTAAGTATCTGCTTGTGATAATTAACTATTTCATCTGCTAGTTTGAAAAAAAATATTATTCCCATAGTTTTGTAATGCATTTTCTCTAATAAATTATTTTCAGTTTCTCATGTCAAGTAATTATTGTAATGAAAGAAATTTAGCCAAGACTTTCTGGCCTACGGATTTATAGCATCTATCCCTTATTTCTAATCTCCATTTCATGATAAAAAATTGTGATGAAAGATGATGAAGAATCACAATAATATTTTTTAATATAATTTAATTTTTGTAATATAATATTTTTTATATATATTTTTTTATCACTGTGTCAAGTTATTAAATCATAATTATACAACTATTTATTTAAAAAAAATGATTCATTGTTACAATTACGAAAATAATTTTTGAGAAACTATTCATTTTCATACTTTATATTAAGATTTTTTGTGCAACTTACCAAAAGAATATTTGTTTGCAAGTGAAAAAAATAATAAATAATATGATTATTTATTTTTTTTAAAAATTATTAAGCTTTTCAATAAGACTCAGGAAAAGATACCGAAAATAAAGTTGATGATAAAGAATCACGATAATATTTTGTTGAATATTTTACTATCACTGTGACAAATTATTAAATTACAATTATACGATTTTATATTAATTAATAAAAACTACATTTATTATCCTATATTCATTCATTACAGTTACGAAAATAATTTTTGTGAAACTATTCATTTTCATACTTAATTAAGATTTTCTGTGCAACTTACCAAAACAGTATTTGTTTGCAAGTGAAATAAATAAATTAATAAAGAGATTATGAATTAATGAATCCCAATAATGTTTTATTATCACTGTGACAAGTTATTAAATTACAATTATACGATCTTACACTAATTAATACAACTATATCTTCCATCCTATAGTAGTTAAATTACGAAAGATTTTTTTTTTTTTTTCTTTCTTTCTTTTTTTTTTTTTTTTTTTTTTTTTCATTTTCATACTTTATTAAGATTTTCTGTGCAACTTACCAAAACAGTATTTGTTTGCAAGTAAAATAAATAAATTAATGAAAAAATTATGAATTAAAGAATCACAATAATGTTTTATTAATCTCTGTGACAAGTTATTAAATTACAATTATACAATCTTATATTAATTAATACAACTATATCTTCCCTCCTATAGTAGTTAAATTACGAAAAGATTTTTTTTTTTTTTCGAGAATCTATTCCTTTTCATACTTTATTAAGATTTTTTGAGCAACTTACCAAAAGAGTATTTGTTTGCAAGTGAAATAAATAAATTAATAAAAAGATTATGAATTAAAGAATCACAATAATGTTTTATTAATCTCTGTGACAAGTTATTAAATTACAATTATACGATCTTATATTAATTAATACAACTATATCTTCCCTCCTATAGTAGTTAAATTACGAAAGGATTTTTTTTTTTTTTTTTCGAGAATCTATTCCTTTTCTTACTTTATTAAGATTTTTTTGAGCAACTTACCAAAAGAGTATTTGTTTGCAAGTGAAATAAATAAATTAATAAAAAGATTATGAATTAAAGAATCACAATAATGTTTTATTAATCTCTGTGACAAGTTATTAAATTACAATTATACGATCTTATACTAATTAATACAACTATATCTTCCCTCCTATAGTAGTTAAATTACGAAAGAATCACAATAATGTTTTTATTAATCTCTGTGACAAGTTATTAAATTTTTTTTTTTTTTTCGAGAATCTATTCCTTTTCATACTTTATTAAGATTTTTTGAGCAACTTACCAAAAGAGTATTTGTTTGCAAGTGAAATAAATAAATTAATAAAAAAGATTATGAATTAAAGAATCACAATAATGTTTTATTAATCTCTGTGACAAGTTATTAAATTACAATTATACGATCTTATACTAATTAATACAACTATATCTTCCCTCCTATAGTAGTTAAATTACGAAAGGATTTTTTTTTTTTTTTCGAGAATCTATTCCTTTTCATACTTTATTAAGATTTTTTGAGCAACTTACCAAAAGAGTATTTGTTTGCAAGTGAAATAAATAAATTAATAAAAAGATTATGAATTAAAGAATCACAATAATGTTTTATTAATCTCTGTGACAAGTTATTAAATTACAATTATACGATCTTATATTAATTAATACAACTATATCTTCCCTCCTATAGTAGTTAAATTACGAAAAGATTTTTTTTTTTTTTTTTCGAGAATCTATTCCTTTTCATACTTTATTAAGATTTTTTGAGCAACTTACCAAAAGAGTATTTGTTTGCAAGATTTTTTTTTTTGAAATAAATAAATTAATAAAAAGATTATGAATTAAAGAATCACAATAATGTTTTATTAATCTCTGTGACAAGTTATTAAATTACAATTATACGATCTTATACTAATTAATACAACTATATCTTCCCTCCTATAGTAGTTAAATTACGAAAAGATTTTTTTTTTTTCGAGAATCTATTCCTTTTCATATTTTATTAAGATTTTTTGAGCAACTTACCAAAAGAGTATTTGTTTGCAAGTGAAATAAATAAATTAATAAAAAGATTATGAATTAAAGAATCACAATAATGTTTTATTAATCTCTGTGACAAGTTATTAAATTACAATTATACGATCTTATATTAATTAATACAACTATATCTTCCCTCCTATAGTAGTTAAATTACGAAAAGATTTTTTTTTTTTTTTTTTCAAGAATCTATTCCTTTTCATACTTTATTAAGATTTTCTGTGCAGCTTACAAAAGAGTATTTGTTTGCAAGTGAAATAAATAAATCAATAAAAAGATTTTTAATTCAAGAATCACGATAATATTTTATTATCACTGTGACAAGTTATTAAGTTACAATTATACGATCTTATACTAATTAATACAACTATATCTTCCATCCTATAGTAGTTAAATTACGAAAGAGATTTTTTTTTTTTTTTTTTTTTTTCATAGTTAATTATGATTTTTTGTGCAACTTACCAAAAGAGTATTTGTTTGCAAGTGAAAAAAAAATAATAAGATTATTTATTTTTTTTTTTTTAAGACCCCATACTTAATTATCAGATTTTTGTGCAATTTTTTTTTACCAAAAGAAATTTGATTTTACTAAAGTACGACTATAAAAAATAATAAGATTATTTATTTTTTTTAAAAAAGATGATTAAGCTTTCGATAAGACCCAGTAAAAGATACGCAAAATAAAGATGGTGATAAAGAATCACGATAATATTTTATCAGTAATAAAATAATAAACAAAATATTATCGTGATTCATTATAGTCTTTCAATATTTTTTTTATCACTGTGACAAATTATGAAATAACAATTATACGATTTATACTAATTAATACGACTATATCTTTCATCCTATAGTTACAATTACGAAAAGAAATTTTTTAGAAACTATTCATTTTCATATTTTATATTAAGATTTTTTGTGCAACTTACCAAAAGAGTATTTGTTTTTATGTGACAAAATAAATAAATGAATAAATAAAAGATTATTTATTTTTTTAAAGAAATGATTAAGCTTTTCAATAAGACCCAGAAAGTGACACGCACAATAAAGATGATGATAAAAAATCACGATAATATTTTGTTTAATATTTTATTATCACTGTGACAAGTTATCAAATTACAATTATACGAAAAAATAATATAAAATGAAAAAAATGTGAAAAATAAAAAAATTAAATAAATAAAAAGATTATTTATTTAAATATATATATATTAACAGTTACAGCTACGAAAATAATTTTTGAGAAACTAACCCTTTTCATACTTTATTAAGATTTTTTGTGCAACATACCAAAAGAGTATTTGTTTTCAGACAAAAAAATAATAAATAAATACAGCATTGTTTATTTTTTTTTTAAATTAATTAACAGTTACAGTTATGAAAATAATTTTTGAGATACTATTCCTTTTCCTATTTTATTCTAAGATTTTTTGGGCAACATACCAAAAGAGTATTTGTTTTCAGACAAAAAAATAATAAATAAATATAACATTACTTATTTTTAAAAAAAAATTAATTAACAGTTACAGTTATAAAAATAATTTTTGAGATACTATTCCTTTTCCTATTTTATTAAGATTTTTCATGCTACTTACCAAAAGAGATTTGTTTTCAGGTTAAAACAAAAAAAGGATAAATAAATGTATAGATTATTTATTTTTAAAAAAATATATATATTAACAGCTACAGTTACGAAAATAATTTTTGAGAAACTATTCATTATCATACTTTATATTAAGATTTTTTGTGCAACTTACTAAAAGTGTATTTGCTTTCTGGTGACAAAAAAAATAATAAATGAATAAAAAGATTATTTATTGTTTGAAAAAAATGATTACAGTTACAGTTATGAAAAGAATTTTTGCGAAACTATTCATTTTCATACTTTATACTAAGATTTTCTGTAAAACATACCAAAAGAGTATTTGTTTTCTGGTGACAAAAAAATAATAAATAAGTAAAAAGATTATATATTTTTTTTAAATAATGATTAACAGTTACAGTTACGAAAATAATTTTTGTGAAACTATTTATTTTCATACTTCATTAAGATTTTTTGCGCAACTTACCAAAAGAGTATTTGTTTTCAAGTGAAAAATTAAAATAAATAAATAAATAAAAAGAGTGTTTATTTTTTTTAAAAAATGATTAACAGTTGCAGTTAGGAAAATAATTTTTAAGAAACTATTATTTTCATACTTTATAATAAGAATTTTTTTGTGCAACTTACCAAAAATATTTATTTTTAGGTGAAAAAAAAATTTTTTTTTTTTTAAATGATTAACAGTTACAGTTGCAAAATAATTTTTGAGAAACTATACATTTTCATACTTTATATTAAGTTTTTTTGTGCAACTTACCAAAAGAGTATTTGTTTTCAGGTGACAAAATAAATAAATAAATAAATGAAAGATTATTTATTTTTTTAAAGAAATGATTAAGCTTTTCAATAAGATAAAAAAAAAGATACTTAAAATAATTATTGTAAAAAATTATTTCAACCATGAAAAGCCCCGAATATGTTAAATAATGTTAAACCGAATGTGAACGCAGAGCTTAAACCATAAACATCATCAGAAGGTAAACGTCCAAATAAACACCGCAACCTGCCAGTATGGTATCGTAAACAAACTCTCTGACGGACAATAATAAAATAATGTTTGGGTAAATAATTGTGTGATCACGTCTCGGAAGAAATTCTCACGGAAGTAATTTGGTAGGAAGTGAACTTTTCAATTAAATTTAGAAAAAGAAGTTGCGGGGAAAAAAAAGTGTAAGAAAAATGACCTCGCAATTTTAGTTGGAGGAATTTAAAATGGCAGTGAAGAAGATGAAGGAATAAATTTGTTTGTTTTCTTTTATCTGAGAATTTTCAAATTTCAGTGTGCCTATTAGTTGTTTATTTAAAAAAAAATTTGAAAAAAGCAGCTGCATAATTTTATTCTTTTTTTAAAATAATAATACAACTGTCTTGTATTTTATCAGTCTTTTTTTTCTTCTCAGTTTTCTTTATAAGTCTGTACGTTTACCGTCTCAGTTTTATTCTTCAGTCTTTTTTATCGGTCTTTTTAAAACAGTTTTGTATACATTAAAAATCAACGAACACATTAAATTTCTCTTAGTCATAATTCTCCGTGCTTTAATTTAGAGCAGATAAAAGTATAGTGTAACGTCTCAGCCTATACTAGACCTATAATGGCTTCAAGAAGAGGGCCACTTACAGGTTCATAGGAGCACAATAAATTTTATTTAGAAACATTATATATATATATATATATATATACCTCGATAAGTCGAAAACTTCCACAACTCGAACAAATTTTTTGTTCCCTTCCCTTCAAGCTCCAAAACCTCCATTACTCGAAATTTCAACCCTCTATAAGTCTAAATAATTAGTTAATCCCCACAAGCCATTTTGGTATATATTTTCCCTCCGTAAATCAAAAAAAAAAAAAAAAAAAAGAATTGGACCTCTGTATCTCGAACATTAGCATTGTTTGATTTTACAATCTTTTTTACAACCTTTACAACTCGATCATTTGAAACTAATTACCTCTTATAGCTCGAAGAAAAATAAGTGACCGACTTTAAGGATTTGCCGACAATGCACGTCATTGTTTCTTAGAAAATAATGTATGAGTATATAATAAATAGAATAACCAATTCTATGAAATAGCAACTCGGAAGAAAAAGAATTCTCTGCTCTTTACAGCTTAGATAATGCTATAGATAGAGAACGATCGAATTGTCTAAAGTAAATAAATAAATAAATAATAACCGACTTTTTTAATACATAATATTTTCAATTTTAAGATTGTTTCGGAATTATTTTGATTTTTTTTTATTGTAGTACATACTATAATTTTTAAGTTGCAAATAAACATGTTTATTGCCTCTGTAATTTTTATTTATTTTACCTCAACTCAAAATAAATCAGAAAGAAACTAGACCTCTTTAAGTCGAATATTTCCTTACAAAATCCGCGTAAGTCGAAATCTTCCATAAGTCGAAAACTTTATAACTCGAATTATTTGGCGTCTCCCTTGAAGTTAGACTTACAGAGGTTCTGCTGTATATACAGAACTGGATTTACAAAAAATGAAAAATAAGGATATCAATTAGGATGCACAAGAACAGTTAAGTTCTTTTCAAGGTCGGAGATTTTCAGAGTTCTTCAGTCTACGACAAATCTAAACACTTGGTCTGCTGCAGACCTTAACGGCGTGATTCACGAAACCACAAGGGGCTCACTTTGAAAACTCCGGCCTATCAGGCCTAAATCACTTCAGAGGAAAATAAAACCCACTTCTGATCGACTCGACACAGAACTATATTCTTTTATAAACTGTCTACGTGAAAAATCTATTGGTTCTTGAATCTGGCAGCTCAAAAATATGATATAATGCGATTTATTCAAACTATGTAAACACGATCGCTAGTAAATGAATTTCGGATTGTTCCCGCCGATATATTTCAGCGCCAAATCGTGCGAATAACTGAGTCTTGTTTCCGGAATGCTGGCTACATCGTGAACAAATCAAATTAGGTCCATTATTCCCAAGAAACCCTGTCTATCAAAATCGGGGACTGTACATTAAGTGCGTGCTTTAAACATCGATCCCATTAGCAATAAATGTTCGCTATGACAGATTGTAATATCCGTTCGCCTATACGATTGTAATACGATTCGATATAATATCCGATTTAATATCTATGCAAAATTCAACGCGACAGTTGAAGATATTCTGATTCAATGAAATGATATAATCAAAGCTGTTGGTCGCCACAACTATTCGACAAAGGATTGCAGAACGGAGATTCACAATATTATTGTGTTTTAATGTTGTTTAATAATATAAAGATTATTCTTAGGGATATAAATAGTACAGCAGACAGAAAAACAAACAAAACGCTTCTTTAAGACATTTATAGCTGCTTAGGTTATTGTTAGCTCCTTTTTTATGTATGTGATAATCAGAGTGCAATTATGATCTATTTATTAACTATTGTAACAGTGCTTCCTACTATACACTGGCAAGGGCACTGCCCTGTATCGTTCAGGAGAAATAGTCAGTAGGCCTCAAGAATCTCCCCAGAGTGGATGTACAGCTTGACTTGCGCTCCCGCTGAGAAATCTTTAGTCTATAGTCTCTCATACCGAGAGGAATATATTTAACGCAACCCTGCGTATAAGTTAGCCTACAGACTCTCACCCAGAGAGGAAGTATATTTCCTGCATCCTGTGCATAGCTGAGTATCGGACTTTCGGCTTAGAAGTGGAATCCTTCCACGAATTTATTATTATATGTCTTCAAATGCATTAAATATTTTATGCATCTAATTGTATGTGTGGGGTGTTTGTGCGTGTGTCAATAAAGCTGTGTTCTTCTAAATGCGCCACAAGTATCTCAACGCAACCACACCCAGTTAAAGTCTGGTTGCCGAACCTGCACACAACACTATGCATTTTTAATATTTGTGTCCATCGCTTAATTATTGGATTGTTCGGAAAGTAATTTTGTTTATTCGCAACAGAGGAATTTGCAATTAAGTCCTCTACATTTAAGTATTAAGTCCCTTTTCACAGTGAACTTCTCATTTAAACTGCATTGTCATAAATTTTGATACCTGTTACAGTAAAGCTTTGCTTGAGAAAAAGTTTGTTTGATTCTGCGCAATAGTTTTTGTTTGGGGTTCTGTCAAATATGGAAAAGTCAAAATCAGCATATTTTACTTTTTTACCATATTTTTTTATCCTATGCCCGTCTCCGACCTCTCGATCATTAGTCGACGTGCAGCCCAATACAGTGAAGAACGACAAAAACAATCACTCAAGGCATTGACAGCAACTCAAAAAGGGAAACAGCTAAGAACAGTAGGGCATATGAAGAGATGTTCTCCAGTCATGGGCACGTCTCTGTAAGTAGTCACGGCCCGTGACAAGTCTAAAACAGGCCACGCCGACAGCTCTAGGCAAGAACTGGAAATGCTTGTAGACTTATTCAATAGGTAATTCCACTTTTTCACAGAAGCCTTTCCATACAGGTTGAAACGGTTGGATTTAACAGAGAATGATATATATCGTCTTATATGATGCAAAGGCAAAGGAGGATAAGGCAGCTTGCTCATATCCCGCTATGGATTGGAAACCATACGTACAACACGTACATGTGTGTATATAGGTCCATATGTATACGTACATGTAGTACGTGTGTATATAGGTCCATATGTACATGGTCCACGTACATGGTCCATGGTCCATACGTATAGGTCCATATGTACACGTACATGTAGTACGTGTGTGTATGGGTCCATATGTACACGTACATGTAGTTCATGTGTGTATAGGTCCATATGTACACGTACATGTAGTCATACATGCATGCGTACATACGGGCCTTTTATAATGTATATATGCACACGTACCTACGAGCCTATATGCTCACGTGCCTACAAGCCTATACGCACACTTACATGTAGGTATGGAGACATATATGTGAACGAATCCGAATGCCTATACGAAAATATAGACATACGGTCATATACGCAAACTTAAACATATACATATCATCATACGAATATGTACCGAATTTGCTCGTTTCTTTATGTAGTGACTGCAATTAATTCTGTCCGCGGAATGAAATATGAGCCCTCCTTCACTCCAGCTGCTCTCCTGGACGTAAAATATATTTGAGAGCCACATAATTTGGACAACAATTTTCAAAATAAATTCACTACTAATGTAGTTTATTGGTAAAAATTTCTTTTGAAACCTGATCCTTATATTTTCAGGCAATGTGCTTGTCTGTAATTTCAATTTGTGATCCGTTTTACTTACAACGAACTAACCTTTTGGCGTTTTATAAAAGAAATTCCCAGAAATCAAGAGGTGAACGACTTTTTTTCCCCACATTTCCTGCTGCATTCCCGAAACGATTACCAAAACGGTTAAGGGTGCCACCCGAATTCGAAAATTCCGTGCCGGGTCCAAATGCGGTCGACGAAAAGAGGGTGCTTCAACCCTTTTGGGATTATCGAGCGGGAATCCACTGCGGCAGTCATTTGTCACTGTCAAAAAGATGTGTTTGTTAGAATTCTGGAGCGACCCGAAAGTCCCCGGATACACACCACCCCCAGACGTTCCATCCCCAGACACACAGACCAGACGTTCCCAATTTGGGGGGCGATTTCGCTCCCGGATTCGGGAAAATTGAGACGGGCGAGATAGAATTAAAAAAAAGAACGCTGTTATTGTCTGGAAATTTCCGGACGAAGATTATTCCACGGAATATCGTTTGGAACAAAATAACCCAGTAATAAAAAATATGTCTGAAATCTGGCTGCGCGAACATGTTGTTCGGTTAGAACAAAAGAAAACGAAAGCGAACAATATGAAAAGAAAAAAAAAAAGGAAAAGAACTTTGGTAAAAGTTAGTATACGTTAAGAAGTTTTTTAACTAAAAGAAAACTTTCTTTGTAGAAAATAATTAAATTTGCATCGGATATTTTTTTATCGGTATAAATACCACCAGTATTCGAAGACTTTATATATATTATTTTTTTTATTATTATTATTAGTCGGAGTGGTTTTATAATCTTTTTTTTTATCTCCTTTGTTGAATATTTTTTATCACTGAAAAAAAATCTTCTGTTATCGTCTGCGCTTTTAACTTCCAGCCAAACGATTAAAAAAAAAAAACAAATTGTCTCATTTGTCAATCACTAACCGAATAAAGAAAGAACGTTTTTGTAGTGGTTAAAGAAAATTTTTTTTGAATAGTTTTTTAAAGAATAGCATCATTTTCTGAGAGATGTCAGATATTTATAAAATCAGAAAATTATTCTGCTATTTAGAAATTTAACTGAGGCGTTTCATTTTATCCTCTTTCAGGTTAAAAGAAATTTCAAGTAGAATTAAATTTTATTATTTAGAATAAAAAATTGTGGAATTCAAAACATTTTCTTTAAAAATAATAATAATAATTTCTTAGTAATACTAGAAATTATTTTAATAATCTTAATTGCTCATTAATAGTTCTTTTTTTGAAAGTTTTTGGAAGAACTATTTTTCTAACAATTCATTCCCATGTCGTATTTTTTGAAGTTTTTCTAGACCAATTTAAAAAAAAATATTTTGCTTTTACGGTTTCAATTTTTTACATTAATGATTGCAATATTCGTATTTTTGAAGTATTTCCAAACCAATTAAAAAAATTATTTTATTTTTTACATTAATAATTGCCACGTTCTTAGTTTTGAAGTATTTCCAGATTGATTAAAACAATTATTTTATTTTTACTGTTTCTATTTTTTACATTAATAAATGCTATATTCATATTTTTAAAGTATGTACAGAACAATTTAATAAAGAACTTTGGTAAAAGTTAGTATACGTTAGAAGTTTTTTACTAAAAGAAAATTTTCTTTGTAGAAAATAATTAAATTAGCATCGAATATTTTTTATCGGTGCAAATACCACCCTATTCGAAGACTTTATATATATATATATATATATATATATATATATATATATATATATATTATTATTATTATTATTATTATTATTAGTTGGAGGGGTTTTATAATCTGATGTTATCGTCTGCGCTTTTAACTTTCAGCCAAACGATTAAAAAAAAAAAAAAAAAAAAAGTCTCATTTGTCAATCACTAACCGAATAAAGAAAGAACGTTTTTGAAGTGGTTAAAGAAAATTTTTTTGTATAGTTTTTAAAGAATAGCGTCTTTTTCTGTGAAATATCAGATATTTATAAAATCAAAAAATGCTCTCTGCTATTTAGAAATTTAGCTGAGGCGTTTCATTTTATCTTCTATCAGGTTAAAAGAAATTTCAAATATAATTAAATTTTATTATTTAGAATAAAAAATTGTGGAATGCAAAACATTTTTTTCAAATAATAATAATTTTTAGGAATGCTAGAACTTATTTTAAAAATCTTAATTACTCATTAAAAGTTCTTGCTTTGAAACTTTTTAGAACTATTTTTCTGCAATTCCTTCACATGTGAACAAATTTATGGAGATAAAGCAGAGTTCTTTAGATCTTGAATACAGATTCAGATAAAAAAAAACATGCAGAAAGGAATTAGAAAATTTAGTTAATGAATTATTAAGTTCAAACTAATTGAATTTAAAATTAATTTAATAATATAAAAACGTAAACAAAAAAGTTTTAATTAATATAATTTAGAATACAGGGCTTTCACGTTGGTTTTTCGAATTAAGGGAGGTCATTTTGATACGAACTGAAACCTGGCGTGTGCGTAATAGAAATCCAATAAATTCGTCCAACTGAAAAGTCCTTCCATTAGGATCATGGAGGTGAGAAGAAAACCACATCCCTCTTATTATATACAAGCGTGCAAAACTTAAGCAACGAATGCATTTTTCAATTCCTTCTATTAGCTCACACTCTCCCTATATAACTATATCTTGTTCAAATTTTCAATCGTTCATAAAACACTTTTTATTCATCCACTCAAGTTCAAACACATTTTTTTTTAACTTGTAGTGGATGACACTGGATGTTAATGCAGTTTTTTAAAATATTAATTCAGTAATTAAATCTAATTAATTAATTTTAATTTTCTTTTTTAATTTAAGTTGAATATATCTACCAATAAATGGCGCCAGATAAATTTTAAAAAAATGAATGAAAATTATTTATAAAGGACTTTCTGCAATAGAGTGAAAAAAAAAAGTAGGAATTTTTAAATTGCTTGTTCAACCTACAACCATGAAATTGTTAAAAAGAGCTTTTTGCGACTAATACAGTGAAAAGGCAGCTCAGTAGAAAGGTGATGCATATTCAAATACCAGCACTATGACACCAGATGGGACGTCAAGACACGCAAATGAGTGGAATGAGCGCACTCAATGCCAAAACAACTTAAAAAAGGAGGAAGGACGCATTCCCTGCAAATGAAAGGGAAATCGTACTGTCATAATGACTACAAGAAACCATCAGGTTGCCTTTACATGTGGTAGAATGATCGGCAAGCTTGAAGAAGGACGTAGTTTGAGGAGTGCTGCACAAGAGTTGGGAATTGACAAAAGTGTAGTTTCAAGTGCTTGCAAAGCCTTCTAAATATCCTATTTGAAAGCCTTCTAAATATCCTATTTGAAAGCCTTCTGCCGACCAACTTCAACCTTTCTAGGTACAGCTGTAAGAAAGGTTGACAGTTGTGGGCCGAGAAAAACAACGGCAAGTGATCATCGATATATCGTTTTGCAAACGAAAAGACACCGGAACCCAACATCGGGCAACATCGCTCAGCAGCTACTTAGGCAACCGGACTACAGATATCACCGTTTATTATAGTCAGACTTCTGCATAAAGGTGGCCTATTCGCCCGTCGTTCTGAACACTGCATACCATTAACAGCAGCCCATCGGCGGCACCATTTACAATGGTGTGACTAGACATCTCAACATTGGAGTCATATTCTGTTTATTGATGAGAGTCATTTCTGTCTGAACAACTATTCTCAGCTCCAGTAGATATAGAGGGAGGTAGGGACACGGTTTCATTTCACTAACATCAGGGAAAGAGACAGTTGGGGTTGTCTTGGAGTGCTTGTGTGGGGAGGCATTATGCTGAATGAACAAACGGAGCTCCACATTTTCGACAGCGGTTCACATACCGGAGATCGTTACTGCGATGAAATTATCCTCCCACACGTGCATCTGTTTCGAGGTGTCATTGGTCTAGACTTTATTTTTGTGGACGACAATGCTGGACAGGACCTCTGCTGTTGAGGATCATCTAGAAAGTAAGAATATTTGCAGAATGAATTGGCCAACGTACTACTCTGATTTAAATCCCATCGAACACGTGTGGGATGCTTTGGGAAGATGCCTGGCAGCAATGATCCTATCCTCCTGAGAACACAAGACAGATTTTATAAAGCTGATACAGATGTTCTTTGACGAATGACAACTCTTATCTCAAGAACTGCTGGATACTTTGTTATTGATTATGAACAGATGGTATCACGCAACCAATGCATTTAGATGAGGTCTTATCCTTTACTAAGGGACTTTGGTTTGTTGTTTTTCCTCATTGCCATATAATGTTTTTTACTAACGCCATTCTTTCAATAAAGCATTTTTCCGCTATATTCCGAAATGTATGCGTACAATTCCTTTTTTGGCTATAATACTTTCCTAAAAGTACTGTACTGTGCCTCTGTCGAATTAATTTCATGTTTCACTCTTGATTTTTGTCGGAATTATGGCAGTAAATTTGCTTAAGTTTGCATGTTCGTTAAAAGTACCTCAGACCACACCCTGGATCAAGTTGTATTTCTGCCGTGATAGTAACAAATGAAATTAAAATTGGCAAAGTGGTGGACATAGGAAAACTGCATAAAGAAATCCCAGAAGTTATCAAGCCCAGATGCTACCATGCCAAGCAAATATCTGTTTCGACATAAACCTTCAAAACAATTTACCTGAGTACCTTGAATACCTGTTTGTTGTTGTTGTTGTTTCTTATCCCACTTGGCTGGCCAAGCCCACAAGCCCATATGGACTCATGATTGAAGGGGAAGGAAGCAGCTTCTGTTGTGATGGAGCACCCGTAGGTAGAAGCCTGACTTTTGCTCCGTGACGCTCTTACAGTCATGGCAGACCGGGACCTACGGCTTAAAGGGGATTACGAACCACTACAAACATCCATGGCACCGCCGGGATTCGAACCCGAAACCTGTGGCACCGAGCACCAGAGCGCTAGACACTCGGCCATTCAGGTCCCAAATTTGCCAACGGCACGCGGTGTTCCCTGGTGGTCACCCACCCAAGTACTGACCGCGCCCAATGATGCTTAACTTCGGTGATCTAACGAGAACCGGTATATTCAGCATGGTACGGCCGTTGGCCCTTGAATACCTAAAATCAAGTAGTAAGCAAATGCAACCAAATTTTACATTTCCTTACTATATTAATAAAAGATATCATCTTGACTAAATTCCCTGAAGTTGTTTCTGGAAATTTATGCGTTTTTAAAGGCATCTATTTGCTCAGTACTGATTACATCCTACAATTCTTAGATTCATTATCCGAATCATTTTTCCTTTTTAACATGTGAGTAACAAATTGCTGTTTTCATAACTGAAGAGTGAATACAATACGGGGTTTTCCTCTATCTAATTCTCAGTGAATATCCTCTTGATTTAACTATATAGGATTTTTTTAAAGTGGAATTATGTGAAATGATGTTTCTTTATTATTCTATCATTGTTTGTATTTATTGTTACTAATTGTCTCTTTCTAGTCGTACTAATTGTCGTACTAATTCATAGAAAATGAAGCAATGCATCACGGCTGATATTAATTCACAACTCCTGATACTTGCCAATATATAGCATGAAATTATCATTTGGTCATACTAAGACCAATCAAAAGATTTCTAATTTAATATTTATATTTATATTGTAACGCTAGGTAACGCAGAATCTGCTACATGTATTTCGTTCTAGTGGTTATAGTGCCCTGCACTAGAAAACAATAGCAACAATATCTGTTACAATAGCAACAATATTATGAAGAGTAAAACACGAGTAACAAGAGTAAAAAATCAAATTCATTTTTGGCTTATTTTAATAAATGCTCCGAAAGATATTTACGTACAAAAATAAGTAACCTCTAAAATATAATCGAAATTTTGGAACTTTTTAATGCTACCATCTGTAATCAAATATAATGGTCTGGGATTTTTAAATCTATTATAATATCTTAATAGCTATCTTAAAATAATACTTCTACGCATTTAAGTTTTTATTTATAAAATAAGCAAGTAAAGTTTCGATATATAAAGTGGAAAAAAAATAATCCTAATACAATTTAACTATATTTACGAGGCCTTAGGAAATACTGCTGCCATCTAGGGCTAATAATTGGAACTTGTTAGTGATAGTTATTCGGTATATATGTCAAAATTTAGCTCATATTTGCGTTGATTATAATAATAAATAATTTTTATTTAATAATTTTGCCTTAAAATTCAAAACTTTTCTTTTTTATTTAAGCAAATTGTGAAAATTTTTAAATAAATATTCAGTCGATTCATTTTTATTATTTATATATATATATTTTTAACATTTAACTAAAAATAATATATATACATTCCTTAAAAATATTGTATAGGATATTTTATTAATTTCAAACTGAAACTTCCAGAAATGAGAATTTTAAATACTCTACAAAGGAATTTTTTTCGAATGGCCTTAAAGTCATTTAATAGGCGAATAGACCCGACTCGTGGCTCAGTGGCAACGCGCGCCGCTGGGGAGCATTAGGACTGAGGTTGAAACAGCTGGCGGCTTTATTGTAGACACTGTTTCAAAAAACAAGGAGACTCGCTGGCCTCTGGAATGTGCAGTATCTTGCCTCGTGAGTCGGACTACCTGTTTGGAGTTTTCTCTCATTTTATACGCAAATTTGGGGTAGTTTCCCAAAAAAGTCCCCCTGTAAGGCCCTGCCCTCCTTCTTCAGCGTCACGGAACCAAGTTAGACTTTTACCTATGGGTGCTCCATCAACAACAGAAGCTCCCCCCTCCCTTTCCCTCCTTCCACGAGACCACATGGGCTCTTGGACTTGGTCTAGATATTGCCGTTTACCAAGTGGGATAAGAAACAACAAATAGTAGTCCAGAACGTTGCCCAGTGGCAACATGGCAATTGGCAACTGGTGTACCGATTACGGAATACCCATGGAAATATATACCCCTTAACTCCTCATTTTAATTCATATCTAAAATTTACGATTTTTAATAGGCTGCTTAATGTTTGTATATGGTAAAAATAAAGTTTCTAAAAATTTTAAAAATGGCACTCTAAAAATAAATAAAAGTAAGATTAAAAAGTTAAGATTAAAATTAAACGAATGTAAATTAAAAATTAGATACACAATTAGATTTACAATTAGAGACCAGTTGTAGATGCCATAGAAATATTGTATAGGATTAAATATTAAGATTGCTAAATGTGTGCAGTGGCAACATGCTCGGTTGAGGGACTCCTGTCCAAGTCGACTGGCAACCTTACAACTGTCAGAAACTAAGAGATTTAATTGCGATTTTGACCGCGTGTATGAGAGTTGAACTGTACCATCCAGGTTACATTCCATACTGATGCAGAGTATTTACTACTCCTAAAAATCAGCCATGCAGAAATGCAGAAAAATATGTCCATGCAGTGCTCCTGTCCTAGACCTGCTCAGACGGCTTTAGCCAGACTAAGGACTGGCCACATTAAGAGTTTGACCTTCAATGGAGACGAGAAGACATATGCCCTTTGTCATTGTTCGGCCATCGCATCTCCCTCTCATCTCATAGATTGTATTGGTGCCTCTGTGAGGCAACTGTTGAATGAGGGGAGGACAGTTTACGATCTATTGATGCAGCATGATCTACTGGACTTGGTTTAGGATTCTAAATCAAGGGGATAAGCAACAACAACAACAACAACAAAAATCAGCTCAGAGAGTAATATCCTTCTCTCATCGCCCATCGGTGGGCTGTTCGTCGAAAACGGGCTCATTGATGTACAACAAAAAAACATATACATTTTAATCTGAAAGTTTGTATAAATATAAAAACTACTTAAGAGTAAAGTTTCCTTTTAATAAAAAGAAAACCTGACGATTCGAAATTTATTATCTTTTCTGTTTTATATGTTCTTATGGATATGCATATGTATTCAGTAATATGAGACAAAAAAATGTTAGAAATGAAAAATTAGTGAAATAATAATTATTGTTGGACTTAAGTGTAATGCTGAAATATAAACAGAAGCTTTCAATAACGACATAGTGTCTTACATTCAAACGTTGTTTACAAAGGAATATTATACACTAAGTGGCTATATCTTTTAGTATACTTAACTAACTTATTCTTACAGGGAATGGCACAACAGTCCTCCCCTTGAATTTAATTAAATGATCACCGGCAAAAAAAAAAAAATTACTTAAACTTTAAACAAACTCCTTTTTTCACCAAAAGAATGGGAAAGGTTTTAAAAAAATATTTAATGAAATTATTAAGGTTGCATGTAATATTAAAACTTTGGTGCTTTTCTTCCTAATGATTTTTAAACAACGAAAATTTTAATGGTAAAATATTTATTTCATAAAGGTATATATAATGGTATAATTTTTTGGGTGCAAAGAGAGAATTTTAGAAGAAAGAGCATCTTGGTCAAATCTATTGTTAAAAAATAATGAAACTATACTCATATTAACATTAAAAATGCAAGTGCACTTATATTATTATTAAATTATCTAAATTAATTTCACCGTTGATTTTATTGATATATAACAAAGTCTATCAAATACTATCCATTTTCAGAAAGACTAAGAATTTTTTTTAAGATTGTGTAATTATTTCTTACAACATGAGAATGAAATTAGCATGTTAATGCACATAATAATTTCGTTACTCAACGGTGATTATGCATATGAAAATACGATTCTTATGTGTTAATCTCATGTCAACAGATGATTGTTGCTATTTCTATAGTCATTGAAGTATGCCATTGAATGAATGCCAAATAAGTTTTGTTCCGAGAAGAAAATACTTAGCAGAAAATGTTCGTTGCAGAAATTGCTCGCTTACATTGCCATTGCTCGAATGCCATTGATGAACGTCGAGTAAGTTTTTATTCGAACGGAAAATGTTTTGCAGAAATTGCTCAAATGCCATTGATGAATGTCAAGTAAACTTTCTTCGAGCGGAAAATGATTAGCAGAAAATGTTCGTTGCAGAAATTGCTCGCTTGCCTTGCCATTTCTCGAATACCATTGATGAACATCGAATAAGTTTTTCTTCGAACGGAAAATGTTTAGCAGAAAATGTTCGTTGCCGAAATTGCTCAAATGCCATTGATGAATGTCAAGTAAGCTTTGCTTCGAGCAAAAAATGAATAGTAGAAAATGTTCGTTGCAGAAATTTCTCAAATGCCATTGATGAATGTCAAGTAAGCTTTGCTTCGAGCAAAAAATGAATAGTAGAAAATGTTCGTTGCAGAAATTTCTCAAATGCCATTGGTGAATGTCAAGTAAGCTTTGCTTCGAGCAAAAAATGAATAGTAGAAAATGTTCGTTGCCGAAATTGCTCAAATGCCATTGATGAATGTCAAGTAAGCTTTGCTTCGAGCAAAAAATGAATAGTAGAAAATGTTTGTTGCAGAAATTGCTCAAATGCCATTGATGAATGTCAAGTAAGCTTTGCTTCGAGCGGAAAATGATTAGTAAAAAATATTCGTTGCAGAAATTGCTCGCTTGCCATTGCCATTGCTCGAATGCCATTGATGAACGTCGAGTAAGTTTTTCTTCGAACGGAAAATGAATAGCAGAAAATGTTCGTTGCAGAAATTGCTCAAATGCCATTGCCATTGCAGCATGTCATTGGTGAATGTCAAGAAAGTTTTGTTTCGAGAAGAAAATGCTTAGCAGAAAATGTTCGAATGTTATTCGGGCTGAAAATGTTAACATAAGTTATCAATCACTTGCATGTGGTTAATTCACAAGTACCGAAAATACTAATTAAATATAACATACTGCATGAATAATAATGTCAGATATTGCTCTTTTTTCTGGAGTAAATTCGGTTTGCTTGAAATGCTTTGTAGTTGGGGGCACAAATTTCTAAAATGAAACACAGTATAGATAGTATCTGGCCAATAAACAGCGCCCAAAAGCCTGTCTTCATGTGAGACATCGACAGGGCTCTTCTGTCTTCAGTGGATTTTGAAGGCTGGGCATTCACATTTGAACCATGGGTGTATTCCATTAAAATCTTCATTTGGATACCACATTCCCAGATGCGGATGATACTAGTATAGAAGAAAAATAGGCATGAGCATTCATACTTAATTGTTAGAGTTCCGACAATTATATAAAAAAAATGTCGGGGATTCTGCACTTTAGAGTTCCCATTCCGCCAAGTTTCTTTTCCGCGCCAAATGGAATCGTCAAAAGGCAATAATAATAAAATGTAAACTGTAAACGCAACAATCATTTTATTTGTTTAGGAGGGGATTTGGCGGAAACTGCATGGGTAAAAAATCGCCAAATAAACAAGTGGAACTAAAGTGCAGAATTCCCAAAATATCAACAAAAATAGTAAGTTAAACTGGTGGCAATTTAATTAAAAACTGATGTTAAGAGCAATTTAGAGAACAAGTTTTTTTTTTATATCCCAAATTACGGCTCGCATTTCTAACTAAAGTGCAAATTCGATTTCCCAATGCAGATCTTGAAGAAAAATGGAAAAAATGGGTTTTTTAAAAAAATAAATTACAAATTGCTTAAAGGGAGCACTTAGAAATACGAAAGGTGATATTTAAAAATTTAATGTAATCCTTGGTTTGAAAACATGGTGATCGTATACTGGATAACTGGACCAGAATTAATGAGGTTAACGAGGAGCACTGGTGTTTGTATATATCCAAAAAAGAGCTTTTGGGGTCACTTTTCTGTATAACCTTCACCACACGAACTCCGCCAGAAAGTGGTCAAATGGTGCGATCACGTTTCGCGTCAATAACTATAATTGTTCACTGGGCCTGAATGGCCGAGGCTCTGGAGCCCGATGCCATAAGTTTCAGGCTCGAGTCCCAGCGGTGTCACGGATGCTTGTAGGACTTCGGTATCCACTTTAAACCGTAGGTCCAGGTCTAACATGATCGTAGAGTGCTGCGGGGATATTGTTACTCCTGCGTCCGTAGCTTATCCTCAAGCTAACACGAATACCTACGTGAATAACGTCGGTGCTTATGGCATAAACATTAACTGTCTCTGTGTTGTCAGCTGCATTAGAAAAAAAAATACCCAATAACATACTGTGCTATGAAACAATTCTTAAATAGTGTTGGCGAAATCTTGGTCACAAATTTGTCAATCTTTGTAAAAAAATATGGCTTATAATAGAGAGTTTTTGCATACCGTATTTTGGGCGTCCGTTAGCTTTTTCTCCCTAGTGCGCATGCTCATAGGAAATATTATTACAGATACGCATGCGCAATTTCCTATGAGCATGCGCACTAGGGAGAAAAAGCTAACGGACGTCCAAAATACGGTATGCAAAAACTCTCTAATATTGTTAAATATTACAAGATAACATATAAAAAAATATGACTTGTAATATTGTTGGCAATGGATTTTTCTAAAGTTCCCCAATTCACCCATTTTTAACATAAAGAATTCTTTTACATTTCAAAGTCTTTTTTCTTTGTGTGACTTCTTCGGCAAGTTTAAATTGAACAATAATGTAATTTGGGATTCTGTACGCTATTACTTTGTGATTGATTGATTTTATTAAACTGTTAATTTTTTTAAGAACAAAGTATTCTTAAAAAATTAACAGTTTAATAAAATTCTGTTTGTTTGTCATGAAGTCAAATTTTGCTTATGTTACATACGAAGGCGACACACAGAGGAATGGATAAGCCTTAATTTGGAGCCACACTCACATCCTGTTCACCGCCTCCATGTGCGGGAATCCCTTCCCGAAGGCGACGCACACCACGTTGTATCCGAAGTTGTCGCTGGAGATGTAGAACTTGTCCAGGCCTATCTTGCCCGCGGAGTAGAGGAAGTGCAGGCGCATGTTCATGACGGCGAACTTCTCTGACTGCAACCGCTCGAGACTATCGTCGAAGCTCCTCAGGATATTCTCGGGGTGCTGGCGAAGGTGGTCGGCCAGGTCTTTCACGATGCCGCTCTTGGTCTCCTGCAAATCGAGACTCTTTATAAGTCCTTGTTAAGACAATTAAATAAATAGTTTGCCTAATATAACGATTTAGATGCAATTATCTCCTATATAGTGTGGGCCGCATGTCCTCTGACGAACTTTAAATATAAACCAAACATATAAAAACAAACAATTTTTACATACCTATGTAGTCAATGATTACGACATTTCTAATTTCAAAAATCGCATAAGACCTGGCTCTGTTCTGAATATTATTCAATAAAATTTTGATATCCTCCTTTCCGAATTACTATGCAGTTTCTCCGCTGAGTCACAATTTTCCCTCCAATTGTTTTTGCTTCTATAGGTTTTTTTTCTCCTTTTATTCCTTATTTAAAAATTATAATAATAATACTATAAAAAATTATATAAATATACACAAAATTTTCTTTTATTACTTAAAAATAATAATAAAGAAAAACTAATAAGTTAATTTTTTTTAAATAAATTAATAACGCGTGTATATATATCTTACTATCTTTCTCCTTTTCTATCTAATCAATGGGCTTAAAGTTGAAGACACTTCTCTCATTCATAAAGCGATAGATAAAGGTTGCTATTCAACCAAGGCTCTCCGAAAATCTGGAAAATCGTCGTACATATGTGGTCACAAACAACTGAACAGAAGATCTTTAGATGGTACTTCCTTTCCAGTAAATTAACCGAAAGAAAAGAGTATTAGATAAAATGTTGAACATAGGTTTAGTGCAATAGAAGTACATGTTAACACAACATCACAGTTTTTCTGGCTCAAATATGGGTAGCAATTTTACACTGAGAAGTGGTATGTAGTTTTACAGTTACATTATTAAGCAACAAATGTTGTATTAAAGTAAGCATACAAAGTTTCCGCCGTCTGAAGCAATACATTGAATAATTTCCAAGATGCCATGCCATGACATGCAGCTGGTTCTCACAGATGATATGCGGCTCTCACAGATGAAATGCAGCTGGTTCAAGATCCTGGTAACAAATTATTCTTCGGTCATCATAGTGATGTTTTAATTATGATTCAATATGTAACTCGAGAGGAATAAAGAAATCTACGAGGAACAAATCAGGGGTTCTGACTGTGTAATTTTAGTCAATCCATTACGTTGGATAAGTGGCATCGAGAGTAGAGTTCAAACTAATTGAAATGTACGTGTAACTAGCTATTATGAAACCACATGGTATGATAAACCCTGCCATCTTAAAGTAAAGATGTATTTCCATTAGATATTAAAATCTCAGGACGTAGAACGCCAGCCAATTCTTCTATCCGGTTGAGCCACATTCTCATGTCTCTTGCAGTCTGTGTTTAATCAAAAAGAATGAATAAGAAGTTTGTATTTGTTTCGTGGTAGTTAGGAAAGTTAATCTTTAGTGTAAACCCTATCGACGAGAACTACTTGTGTCGATGAGTTCTTTTTACTTGAGTCTGTAATACTCGGTGGAAATCCACCTTGAAACACGTTCTCTAAAAATATTCTATTCGAACTGCCATCCATACACATCGGCAGAAGGTATGGAACTTGCTAGTAGAAATTCACTTCTAACGTCCATATGCTACATTTGTGACTCCATGTTCCTTTGTAAAAATGGCTTGTTTTTATGTGCCTTATTTACCCGTATAATTAGTCTCAGGACTATTTAATTGACCTATACAGCAAAATCCTAAAAAGCTATTTTGTGTCAATTCGTCAAAATATAAAACAAAAATATGGTTATATTACAAACGCTTCTTATGTGATATTTTATTTAATAATTAAGAAAATCAATTGATTAAAGAGTCCTTTAACGCAGTACCGTCTCGGCCTATATTAGACCTATAACGGCTGTAACTAGTTCTAAACACTAATTGCATGTAATATAACCACCCACAACACTTCTTATCTGCTGTCAAATTTGTGTGATGGATTGTTTTTATACACTTGTCAAAAAATATACAATCTTCTCTCCTGAGAATTAAATGCCATAACTCTTCCCGTGAGAAAAAATGCTACAGCGCCTTTTCATTCTTTTAGTCATTTCTTTGCGCTGCCTTAGTGACACTTTTTTGTTCCTTTAATAACACCTATGCATCATGAACCTTACCATCATACTTCCCAGGTGGGAAGTACCGGTGAAGGCTCCAAACTGGTACTTCCCTGCAACCACAGCATCCCTCAGCTCTTGCACGGTCCTCAGGGGCGTCTCCTTGGAGGGGATCATGAGGCCGGCCAGAAGGTCGCACGAGTAACTCAGCACCAGAATCAGCTTGGAGAGGGACCAGAAATACATGAAGACGCGCACTTTCAAGCTCTTGTACCGATCGTACCCGCCTGGGGAGAGGAAAGAAATATATTGTTTATACCTGGAATGTTCAAAGAGTTTGTGCAATAAACAATAACAAACTCAGTAAACAATTATAGTTTTGTGATGTAAAAGCATTTGGATTCCTATTGCTAAAATACTGGCATTTATACAAAGATACAGAATGATCATTAACAACGCCCACTCAATGGCAATTGTCGTTTTATTGCAGGATTAAACAAAGTAACCATTTATACATATTTACATATTAATTATAAATCTTGAAAAGTTTGCCACCTCAAAAAAAAAAAAAAAAAAAAAAAAAAAAAAAAACTTACTCTCTGTACATTATCGTATAACTTTCCACCCCCTAGGGGGCTGGTCGAATTAATTCTACTTTACTCTCTGTACATTTGTCTTCCAATCTTTCTAGCTGTTGATTTTGGTACCACAGGCTTCAAGTTCAAATCCTGGCGGATGGAAGCCCAAAGTGTGTACAAAATGACCGTAGAGCGACAAACCAACCCAAACCAAATCCGACCTTCCTTTTCGGATGCCAAATGTCCTACCCTCTTCGCCAGATCTCTAAATTAGATATTAGATATCTCTAAATTGAATGGCCGAGTGTCTAAAGCTCTGGCACTAGGTGCCCAGTTTTTGGGTTCGAGTCCCGAGTGTACCATAAATGTTTGTAGGGGTTCGGAATCCACTTTAAGCCGTAGGTCCCGGTCTCATATGACTGTAGAGCGTCAGAGAGCCTACTCAGACTTCTCACCCACATCATTCCCAAACTGTATAGGGATAACCCAGCTCTAGGCACAATAATGTGGTGTGGTG
The DNA here is from genome assembly GCA_021605075.1 of Caerostris darwini. Classification (NCBI taxonomy): domain Eukaryota; kingdom Metazoa; phylum Arthropoda; class Arachnida; order Araneae; family Araneidae; genus Caerostris; species Caerostris darwini. The sequence continues at coordinate 86,693 of BPLQ01009925.1, forward strand.
TAGTAGTAGTAGTAGTATTCCTAAAGGTACTTGGACGGGTTTGACGTGAAATTGGTGCAAGGATTTGTATTACTTTATATTCATATTAAAAATATTGTCAGCAATTGCAGTTAAAGAAAGTGCTTAAAATTGAACTGAATGCTAAACTTTTTTATGTTTATGAAAATAGTAAAGCTAATAAATCCATAATAAAATCATGATGTATCAATGTTGTTTAACAGATATTAAATTACAAAACGACAAAATGATTGCACCTTTTAAATTTCTTTATTATAATTGAATAAACAATTTCTGAGCATTTAAGCATTTATCCTACTACGCGTTGGTAATTGAATGCGCTCATTTTATCCATGGTTGGGTAACGTTGGTCTTTGAGTAATGTTGACGTTAGAGTAAATAGCATTTTGGAACTGGGAACACCCTGGGATCATTACTTAGAGAGTTCCCCATCTCCACCATTTATTTCCTTGAAACTGATGGAGGAATTTTTCTACCTGCAAATTTAATTCACTAATGACTGAATGGTTTGAATAACTTAAGCTCTAAAGGGAATTCAGAACAAAATTGTTGAAAGATTTGATAAAATTCTGATTTTTGCAATTGATCAGACTTGCTGGCATTTATGGCAAAATTTCAGTCATGATATTTGAATCAAGGGAGAGTGATAGATATAAATAGATATTATATTCCATATAGATAAAAATATCTTCACAGCATAAATAATGACAAATAATAATGATTTGAATCCAGCAACATTTTAACCTTTGCAAACGTTAAATACTCTAAAGATCTCTATGATAAATAAAATTTCTAAAAAACATGTTACAATATATATATATATATATATAAATATGAATTTTAAATGCCATTTCTGAAGATAGATGGCAGCACGAATATTTTCCCTAATATTTTATTCTCTTGTGATCATGTAATATTATTTTACAAGAGATTATATTGTTTTTTAACTAGAGAGTCAAATAATTGAATCAACCTTGACTGATTAGAAGTTCTAAGAGTCTCCTGATTTCAGTCAATGCTCTTTTTAAAAACCCTTCCATGTTATGTTCGCTTCTGTAGACTGGTGCATTCAACCTAGAGAGTGTCAATCCTGATAATATCATGGTCGCCAATAAAATCATCCAAACCTGAAAAATAAATAAATTTTATTAATACAAAAGTAATCATATCACATATTTTTAAACTCAACATTTTGTAGCATGTTTATATAAAACTTAAGAGTATAAAAAAATATGCGAATAAGAATTATATATAAAAAAAATCAATTATATTTCAACAAAATTCCAGTTAGGTTTGAAAAATTAATTTTCAGCTTGTTTAATAAATTAAATTAGTTTCAAAATTGATTCACAAGCAAAAGAAATAGTTTAAAATAGAAATATGTATTTAATATGGTATGTTACTACAAACAACAATATAGCGTCTATAGTTCCTTATAGATCAAAATATCTTCACAGTATAAAGAATGACAATAGTAATTCAAATCCAGGAACATTTTTAACTCCCCAAATATTGAATACTCGCTAAAGATCTCTATGATAAATATATTTTTCTTTGTTTCCTAAAAAAATATACTACAAATATAAAAATGTATATAAAAAAAAAATTTTTAAATATCTTATGAATTTTTTAAATTCCATTTCTACCAGTAGATGGCACCACGAATATTTTCCATAACATATTATTCTCTTGAGAGCATGTAATATTATTTTACAAGAGATTATATTGAATTTTAAAATAAATTTCTCCATATAATGATTTAGTATATATCTAATTATAATTATAATATATCTAATATAAATTTAATATTTTTAGATTAGTCTAGGATCTTGTACACAGAAAAAATGCTTTCCTTTTTTTTATTTAAAAAATACAATTGGGTTTTAAATCGGATTCAACAACGATGATGAGCAATGAAGACACATATGCTAATTAATTCTAAAATTACTTGATGATCTGTTAAATCTTAATAAATTTCATTCATATAACATAATAAATTTTGCCTATAATAATGTTTGAGTATCTAACTAACTACAAAATTTTAAACGATAAATTTTGAATTTTTTTTTATTGTATGTTGGTTTATAAATATTAATATTTATTTGCTGAAAAGAATATTTTTCTCCTTGATAATATTCCAAAGTCAAGAACATTTGGTCATTCAAGTATATTAAATTTTAAGCTGTAAAAAATAACCTTTGTTCAATTTACATGAGTTTGAGAATTCACCTTCCCTCCTCCTTTTACAGCAAAAATTATAACAAGAAAATAATATTTTTTCACATTTTGATTGTTTTTCAAAAAATTAATTAAGTACCGTTTTAAGAGGTAAATTTAATTCTATATTTCTAATTTAAAAAAAAAAGGATATCTAATCAGCTAAGATATCAGATTTATCTGTTTATGTTTACAATACTTATTGGCCCATCTACATTTATTGAATTTATTTATTTTATTATTATAAAGGATAAAGTTATTACAATTAAACATAATAATAAATTAAGTATTTATATTCAGTATTTTTTTCTAAGGTTGACAAAAAGAACAATGCCATATGTAGGAAAAGGATCTATATTTTTGTAATGAACTCATATGTCTTATTAAATGATTATGTAATATGACGTTTAAACAATTTAACTTTATTGCAAAAATGTGTAAAGCATAACAGTTAAACAAATAAAAGCACACTTAGATAAAAGAAGTACACCAAAATAAATTTATTTATATATAAAAATATATTTAAATATATGGTGTTATTTTTTCTATTTATTTGTATTTTATTGGGAAAAAATTCTTTAAAAAAGTACAAATTCATACTAAAAACAAAATATATCAACTGAAATAAAAAACTCAAGATAGTAGTGGAAAATAAAAAACATTGGAAAGAAGATTTATTCTTTAAGAAATAGAATGGAAAACTGAAATATGACTAAACGAAAAATAAATAGATTAGCTAAATTTTTGAAAACCATTACAATTAAATCATTAATAATGATGACAATGTTAAAATTAAATCCTACAATATGCCATTTCTTTAAATAAAGAATAGTGTTTTAACAAAACAAATACATTAATTAAGAAACCATTTAGTAAATTTATTTGTACTTGCAATTTATTATAAAGGTATATAAATTAAGTTAATTACTTCACATGAAGCATGCAAGAAAAATAGAAATCGCAATGATTCATTTAGATATCACTATTTAACTTTTAATTTGCAAATAGCAGAAATATTTTATATAATAAAAAGTATTAACTTTTACATCACTACAAAAAAATCCTGATAAAAAAAGAATAATCACAAGAAATGGGACAGAAAGTTGTAATTTAAAAAAAAAAGTAAAAAAAATATACAAATAAACCAAATCTTTAAAACAGTAACTAATAATAAAGATGAAAATGAATAAAAATGTATTTCTGAATGTTTTTTTTTAAACAGGGTGAACTAGTTAATTTATGTACACTTTGGATATACTATAAAACACAACTGAAAATATAAAAAGCACTAATCAGATAAACAAATTTTTACTAATATAACCTCGCTAAAGCATGAGAGCACAAAACTAATATCTTCTATAAATTGTTTATTTTTAAAATTATAATTAAAAATAAGTAATTATTAGAATTTTAATAATTAAAGTAAATATGCATATATAATAACATTATTTAAAAGTACATTATTTAAATCATTACATACATCTAAAGGTAGAGCTATATATCTTCTACTTAATTGGGATTAACTTTAACCAAGCTTTTATTTCCACACTATCTGAATTGGAAATGAATAGATCTTTTAGATGGAGAGAAAAGCAGATTT
>BPLQ01009926.1:0-19174 GCA_021605075.1 Caerostris darwini
TATTATATGAATATGTAAAACTACAACTACAAACTAACTAGAAATAAATAATAAAAGCAACCAGAATACTATTTACACATCAGTTTGTATTTTTTTAATGAAGCACGTGCTATTTTAAAGTATTGTAACCGTGCTTCTTCCTATGCACTGCAAGAGCGCCTCCAGTGACGTTCAGGAGCAGCGCAGCGCAACCAGCACTGTCGCTATGAAACGTTTAGCACAGCGTAATCACGTGCTTCTATTAAGCAAATTTTAGTGTACTGTCTCATGAGAGACTGTACACTAAAAAGAAAAAATATATTTAACGCAACCGGCGTATAAGGTGACCTACAGACACTCACCCGGAGAGAAAATATATTTCGCGCATCCCGTGCAAAGAGTGTCTTTAATTTTCGCTTCCACTGTTCTTTAATTACATGTCTTTAAATGTGTTAAATCCAATGTGTGTCTGTAATTAATTGTATGTATGTGGCATTTGTGTGAGGAGTAAATAAGCTGTAAGTTCTCAAACCTGTGTCTCAAATCTCAACCCACCCTCGCCCAGTTACAGTGTAGCTGCACAAACAACGACAACACTTGACAAAATTTAAATTTAATAACAAAATAAAATGGCTCATTTATCCGTCAGATTCTCATTAAAAAAAAAAACTAAAACTAAATCAATTCATCACAAGTTTTCATACGTGAAATAAGATAAATTGTACAGAAATAGAAAAATATTACTTTTTTTTTCTACTCATACAAAAATTCAATCCGAAGATCTTCTTATAATAATGAAGAAAATAATTAGCTTGTACTTCTAATCGAATTAAAGAAGCTAAATACTTTGAAGATGAATTAAATTTTCCAACTCGTGTTAAAAATTATTTCTTTTACTGCGAAATATATTCACCCAAGTTTCTAATATTGGTGACTTTTGCATCTCTTAATTAGTCAAATGTTCTGCTTCACAGCCACAGTTAATATATTATCAAAGTTACTTACTTTAATTACTTAGCAAATTATTCTATTAAAGTTACGTTTACTTACTTAATATATACAGATTCATAGAATCCAGTTAACTGGGGGGAAATTACTCGAAATTTCAAACTCAATTTCGTCTTTGGGAAAGGACTAAGATATAATGGGAAAGGACTATAAATCAGTTCTTTTAGCTGTGGTTTCGCGCCATTAATTTGCACTTTAATTTCCGACGTGAAAGACACCCTAAACCTTGTTCTTGAAGCCCACAGTCATCATTCTTCGAAATTTCGTGTGGCGCATTGTAAACACTTTTAATCTAGATGTTGCCATATGTACCTGTTAATTAGCTGTGATTTATTTGTTTGAGTTTACGTATGCTAAATAGAGTAACGTCAAAAGCAAAAAAATGTTATTGTAAAAAAAAGTTAATTTAGGGTATGGGTTGAAAGATACAAATGAAATACCTTGATGAATTTGCAGCAGAAACGGTTTAAAAAAGACTTTTCTAAAATTGTTGATTTAGCGTTTTGTATAAAATAAGGGCTTACAGATTAGAGGAAATGAATCATTCTATATATTTTTAGAATTAAAACGATATCTTTTATAAATATTTCGTTTTTTAATAATATTAATGGTATTATTTCTCAGGTTTAAACGTTTAAAGTTTTTTTTTTGTTACTTAAATTTTTTAAAAATCCTTTAATAATGAGATTTGATGAATTATCAATAAAAATATTAAAATTATATAATTTTTTTTAATTATTAAAATTACATAAATTTATATAATTGAATTATTAACGTTCGAAATCTTAAAGCTGCTTTTGAAATTCATAGAAGAAAAAAAAAAGAACCCGCTCGCAAAACAAGTTTTGATGCCTAATTAAATAAAATTAAATTTATGATTAATATCAATGTACTTCATGGTCATAATGCTTTTTTAAAAAAGAGTTAGAAAATTATTACTTATTAAATAGAAAGGTATTTGAGTCTCTTTTTCTAATATTATAAAGAATAAGTAATTAAAAAAATTATTTTAAAGTCAATTCCTACTTAGGTCACCAAAGAAAAATTTTATTTTAGTTACACGTTTTATTAAATAATTATAATTAATATAAATACTTTCTCTCTCTCGCATACACACTTTCCATCCCTCTCACTAATTTATTCACATGTTTCATTTTCCATTTTGTTCCCTCCTTGACTGAGACTAGAACCCAGAATGAAAAAGGAATCTGAAAAATAAATGTTTTTCCAGGCGATCTATTCGCTTCGCCACTGACGGTATTTATTCCTAAATTTATATCCTGCTAAATATCTTATATAAGAGAAATTTCTTCTCCCGTATAAAACTAAAATTAATTAATTCAATTTAGTTAATGAATTAATATTTGAAAAAACTGCATTAACATCCAGTGTCATCCACTACAAGTTTAAAAAAAATGTATTTGAACTTGAGTGGATGAATAAAAATGTATTTTATGAACGATTGAAAATTTGAACAAGATATATATAAAGAGAGAGTGAACTAATAGTAGGAATTGAAGAAAAAGAGAAATAGTCATTGCTATCAAATAATCAATTTGTGACAGATTTAATGGTTAGATGAATTTTTTTTTGAAATTGTAATCTCTAAATTGTTTGACCTAAAAATATTTATTTGGAAACCATCATAGGATCTTGAGCCTAAACTGCTTTTTATTTATTGTGACCTATTCATTCTTATTTAATAATTGTATGTAATAGAAATATTTCAAATGCCTATTAACAACATAAATGCCATTAATTCATAAAAATATTGTGAAATACCATAAATGCTATTAATTCATAAAAATATTGTGCAATACCATAAATGCCATTAATTCATAAAAATATTGTGAAATACCATAAATGCTATTAATTCATAAAAATATTGTGAAATACCATAAATGCTATTAATTCATAAAAATATTGTGAAATACCATAAATGCTATTAATTCATAAAAATATTGTGAAATACCATAAATGCTATTAATTCATAAAAATATTGTGAAATACCATAAATGCTATTAATTCATAAAAATATTGTGAAATACCATAAATGCTATTAATTCATAAAATATTGTAAAATACCATAAATGCTATTAATTCATAAAAATATTGTGAAATACCATAAATGCTATTAATTCATAAAAATATTGTGAAATACCATAAATGCTTTACCATACAGACTAATTAATTATAAGATAATCTTGGTTATTTATTATTAAAAACTTTGTTACCTCTTAAAATAAATTACTATTACTTTTTTTAAAACATAAATTTAAAAAAAAAAGTAAAAATGAAAACATTAGATTATCATTACGTACGTGAGCATGAATGTTTATTTTCGTCTACATATTTCATGTTTAAGGTCGTAAGGACAAAATGTAAACAGAATTTATCTAAGAAAGATCTTTCTAAGCTAAGCCAGAACCCGACTGAAAGAAAGAGTATGACGGAAAGAGAAATGTTTTCTCAAAAAGTAAAAACCTAGAGAAAAATAAGCAAGACGAAAAAGGAAGAAAAAAAAAGTGTTCTAAAAGTTTTGGGCGGAAAATTGCGCCTGGCCCTCAGGCAAATCAAATCAATGTGCGGTCATTCTGTTTTCTGGCAAAATAATACTTCAGACGGCGTATAAGCAAAGTTTCTTTTGGAAAATGTGGAATGTTTCGTACCATATTTGCTGACAATGAAAGGCCATTTGGCCTGCTGCCGGAAAGGCGCGTGTTCACTGTACATTTGAAAAGGAAATGAAAAATTCTTCGAGTTTAACTTTTCTTCAGCGCATTTCTCTCTGTAGTTGGAAACAGTATAGCCTCGTAATCGACTTATATTATTAGAATGGAAACAGAACGTAGTGTCTACATTGTGAAAGCCAGGGAAATAAATACACTTAGTTTTATTTACATGTAACTTTTAAAGGTTTACAATGGTGTATTTACTTCAAGTTTTAATTTATATAAGTAATTATGCAGAATAGTTTATCCAAAAAATGCTGAAAACGTGCCCCATTTCTTTAAATACAGTTTAACCCGCCAGTTTGCATTTTATGGAACTTTTTGTATAGTATCAACATCAGATTATTTCTTGTAAACACAGTTTAACCCGTCAGTCTGCAGTTTATAGAGTTTTTTGTACAGTATCTACATTAACCACCTTTTTTTGGTTGGAAACAGGTTTATAAAACTTATCCAAAAACTTTGGTTGAATTAGGATACAAAAATATCATTCAGAATTACTGGATGAGCAGTATGAAGAATGAAATTAACAATTCTGCCACTCAAACTATATGGCAAATACGATATTATACAAAACATGAACAATAATATAATTTTTAAGAAGACAGTTATGAAATGGTAAAAAAAAAAAAAGACTTTTTTCCGATCAGTTCAATAACAATATTTACATTTAAAGGTTTACATTGAACTATTTGCTTCAAGTTTTAATTTATATAAGTAATTCTGCCGAATAATTTATCCAAAAAATGCTGAAAACGTCCACCACTGCTTGTAAACACAGTTTAAACCACCACTCTATATTTTATGGTGCTTTTTGTATAGTATCAATATCAGCTTTCTTGGTTGGAAACAGGTTTATAGAACTCATCTAAGAACTTTGGATGACATAGGATACAGAAATATCGTCCAGAATTACAGGAGGAACTGTATGAAGAATGAAATTGACAATTTTGCGGCTCAAACTATATGGCAAATGTGATATCATACAAAATTTGAACAATAATATAATTTTTAAGCAGACAGTTATGAAATTGTAAAGAAAAAAGACTTTTTTTTCTATCAGTTCAATGACAATGTTTACATTGTAAAGGCTTACATTGAAGTATTTGCTTCAAGTTTTAATTTATGTAAGTCCACCATTTCGTGAAAACACAATTTAACCCATCACTCTGTATTTTGTGGTGTTTCTTTGTATAATATCAATATCAGTTTCTTTCTTGTTTGGAAACAGATTTTTAAAACTCCTCCAAGATCTTTGTATGATTTAGGATACAAAAATATAGTCCAAAATCACTGGATGAACTGTAGGAAGAATGAAACTAACAATTTGCTGCTCAAACTATATGGTAGCGGAATACTTTTAAGTAATAAGCGTTTGTTAGGTTGTAAGCAGATTGCCATAATTTTCAGGCACTTAGAGTGGCAATTGAACTATTTAATTTTACTATTTATCATGTTATTTTCTAGAATATATATATATATTCTTTATTTTATAGAATGAAATTGATATATTTTTAAATATACTTTGTAGGAAATATCAATATTGTCTGATACGTGTTTAAAAGAAAATGGGCAACATTTCCGAAATTTGTATTAATATGATTCTGCAATATTAGCACTTTAAATCTAAATATTCAGTTATGATTTATAAAAAGAATATTTACTTATAGTTATTTTAAAAAATATTAAAATATATTGTATATTTAAACAATCAATCGTTGAACAATTTTGCTTCTGGATTATATAAGCTGTTACCTTTCCTTTAGAAGCAATAATTGATTTGAAAACATTAATAGAAACTTCGAATAAGGTATAGTTTGAACTGAAAATTAGAATAACCTCTTATCTAAACAAACATCCTACAATGACAATAGTAGAAATAAGCTTTAACAATTTTAACAACAATGTATGTTAAACATATTCTTCGAATTAAAATCATCTAGAATATGCATAAGAGAAAATCTGCTTATATATTTGAAGCGAATTTGTCATAAAGGAGAGATTGCGATGCAGTTCCTTATTGAATTTATTCATAACTTACTTAATAATTTGTTTTTCGCAGTCACTTCTAAGGAAATAGTTATTAAAGAAAGGAATTCAGATTTGTTCCGCTAACAATTGTATGAATTATCAATAATAGAATAGTTTAATTCCAGGCATTCATGCCTATTAAAAGCAAACAACTTTTAAGGGCTTAATACATAGGTTGCTATTTATGTATTATGTACTGCCTACGTTAGTAATATATGGCAACATTTAACATATTCGTCGTCAACTTTTGACATTAAATCGTTGTCCAAAATCGGTTGTTGTGTCAGAAAACATTAATGCTGTGTGCGAATTGATATGCAGAACTATTATATGACATACCGTGATATTGGGATGTCTTTAGATATTTTATTTACGATTTTGAGAACGACGTTAGCCTTTATTTACATGCGAAACCGATTTATTTGAATTGAATTTCATATAGTTTGACAATCACTCAAAAACAACTAGTGCCGATTGGTGGCAAGAAGTGCTTCACAAATGCAACAGTGGTGCTTCAATAGCTGGGTATAATATTTAAGCAAATGACGAATCTTGTATTTTTGCATCACTTCTAAGGAAATTATTATTAAAAAAAATTAATGCAGATTTGTTTCGCTAAAAATGTATGAATTATGAAGAATAGAATATTTTAATACCAGAAATTCATTTCTACAAAAGCAAACAATAAGAACATAATACATAGGATATTATTTATGTATTATAAACTGTCTACGCTAGTGATACGTGGCACCATTTAACATATTCATCATAAACTTTTGACATCAAATCCTTGTCCAAAATCGGTTGGTTTGTCAAAAAACATCAATTCTGTGCACGGACTGATATACAGAATCGTTATATGACATTTCGTGATATTGAGACGTCTTTTGACCATTTATTGAACGTCTTTATACTTTATTTACATGCAAAACCGACTCATTTGAATTGGCTTCCGTATAATTTAACTATCACTGGAAAACAGTTCGTGTCGATTGGTGGGAAGAAGTGTTTCAGAAATGCAGTCGTAGTGCTTCAGAAGCTGGGTACAACATTTAAACAAGTGACGAATCTTGCATCTATGTGTGCTCTTCTAAGGAAAGGAATGCATATTTGTTTCGCTAAACATTGCATGAATTGTGAAGAATAGAATATTTTAATATCAGATATTCATTCCTATAAATGGAAACAATTTTTAAGAGCATAATACGTAGGCTGCTTTTTATGTATTATGAACAGGCTACGCTAGTGACACGCGACGCCATTTAACATATCGTCGTAAACTTTTGACATTAAATCATTGTCCAAATTCTGCATAATTTTTCTTAAAATGAATGTACAATTAATTTTAATTTATTTATATTAGTTTTAATAATTTAATTCATTTATTAATTATTAATTAATATTAATAATTCAGAAATTTATTAAGTAATTATTAATTTTAAAAATTAAAATCTTTTCAAAAAATGATTTTTTTGATAGAATGATGTAGTAAATAATTTTGCTTTTGAATTATTTTTAAATTTTGACTGCTTTTTAATCAATACATTTAATTAATTTAATTAAGTGTATAAAGTAAAAGCTTTTTTAAAATCATGAGTTATGTATACTTTGACATTGTAGAAATTTGGTTTAATGAGGAATAACTTCTCTTCCATGAAACTTTATTATGGAATTTATAATTCTAAAGAAATAATAAAAATTGTGGTTATGTACATAATATAAGAAATATTAATATATACTTTTATAGTGTAATTTGGAAAATTTGTAAATTATAAATTTTGAAAAATAATTTTGCTTATATATATATATATTTAAAAATTAATTTATTCTACAGCACTAAATATGAACTAATCGAATATTAAATAATCTATTTCCTCACTTGAAATTATTTTAATTTTTGAATCACTGCAATCTTAATGTAAATTGTTTCTAAAAAGCTATTCTACAAACTTCACTGAAATGTAAGCAACGTAACAACTCATTTTTTCATAAAAAATTAAATGTTTCTTCAATTTTTCTTTAACATTGATTTTGATTGAAGGCTTTGCAATTTTGTGCTTCTACGTAACTTACAACTGCATTCGCCAATAAATCTTTTTAAATATTTACTTCATACTATCATTATGGACCACATGAAGTATAATTTACATTATTTTAATATATGTCATATAAAAAAATTTTGAAAATTTTTTTTAAATTTATATTACTTCAATGCATTCATATGAAATATATTGAAATAATATAAATTATACCTAATATAAATTAATAATAGAAATTATACTTAACTTAAACAAATATTTTCAAAATTCTTTCATAAGAATTTTGAAACCCTTTACTTAAGTCTGTTTGAAAACAAGTAGTGAAAAAATAATAATTGTTTTAAATGTATTAAAGTATTTAATGTTATGATGAAAATGAATATTAATTAATGAAATAAATACAAATTTTTAAGAAATTTAAAAAAATAATTTATTGCAAACAGAAATAGCAATTTTTTTTATATACATGCAACTTTGCTTGATGTTATGAAGGAACTTTGCTTTGATTTTAGGCAAATGGGACATGTTCCTCATATAACATTTATCTGAAAAAAAAAAAAATGGATCTATATTTCAGGGATGCAATTTTTATATTTTAAATTAAAAATAATGTTAACTAGTATACAAAATTTATTGAATATCTGATTGTCGCTAACTCCTGTTTTTATTTTGTGCAATAATTAATTTTAATTATATTATCAATCATTATATATTCGGTATATATTCAGTATATATCGACATTCAGTACAAAATACGACAATATGGCCTAAATGAGGAGAATGTTAAATTTTAAAATAAATATTGTAGTATTAGTTTTTGCGCATCTAATAATACATAATTTGTAAGTTTAATAATTATGAATTAAAAAAAGGTTCTCTAGTTCATATATTTTTATTTATATTTAAAGAATTCCTTATTCACTATTTAAATTTAAAATTTTTATATTAATTTAATTTTTAATTAATTTATTTTTATATTATCTTATTTTCTTTATTCACTATAAAAATAAATTATTTACTTCTAGAATTCTCATTTATAGGAGTATTTCTTAACATAAATTATATTAGAATAATTATTTAAATTTAAATTTAAATTATTAATTTAATATTATTAACTTTTAATTATTTAATATTTTAATTCTGTTAATAATTATTTCATAACGAATAAACCATTTTTTTATTGCATTAATAGTTTAATAATTAATTTCTTAATGCATATATTGGATTTCGTTTTATGAAATAAAATATATAGAAACAGAAAATAAATGAATTTTTAAAATATTTTAATAGTTAAAATTTTATGATAAATTGAAATACATATGAACATTTTAAACTTAACAATTCATTTATTTGCTTATGTCCTGATATATTTATTCAAACTACAGAGAAATCTGAAAAATTACTTTTAGCTTTACCGCATCTAATAATACATAATTTATAAATTTAATAATTATGAATTAAAAAAAAGTTTCTGCAGTTCTTATATTTATATTTATATTTAAAAAGTTAAATACTGAAATTACAAGAATATTTCTAAGCGAAAATTGCATTTAAATAAACAATTTAATTACATAAATTTATTAATTATTTATTATTTAAATTCTATTATTAATTATTTCATAACGAATAAAATTTTTTTAAAATTATAATAATAGTTTAATAATTAATTTCTTTGCAAATATTGGACTTCGTTTATGAAAGAAAATAAATGTATTTTTTTAATATTTTAATATTTAAATTTTTGTGATAAATTGAAATACATAAGAACATTTTATGAATTTGTTAATGAAATATAAATTAGAAAAAAAAAAAAAAAAACCTCATATAGTTCTTATATTTTTATTTATATTTTAAAAGTTCTTTATTTTCGTATTTAAATTTAACTTTAAAATATTTTTTTGAATTCACAATTTATAGGAGCATTTCTAAACCTAAATTATATTTAAATAATTAATTATTTAAATTAAAATTATTAATTATTTAATAATATTAAATTTTAATTAAGTAATATTTATTTTATAACGAATAAACAATGTTTTTTATTATGTTAATAGCTTAATAATTAATTTCTTAGTGCAAATATTGGGCTTCGTTTAATTAATAAAATTTATAGAAAAAAAAATAAATGAACTTTTTTTTTATGATAAATTAAAATACATAAGAACATTTTATGCTTGCAATTCATTTATTTGCTCATCGCCTGATATATTTATCTCAAAATATAAAGAAATCTGAAAAATTACTTTCAGTTTTTGTGCATCTAATAATAGAAAATTTATAAATTTAATAATTAAAATTTAATTCAATTATTTAAAATATTATTTAATATTGTTATATTTTATTTATTTAATATTTTAATTCTATTAATAATTTCATAAAACGAATAAACAATTTTTTAAAATTATATTAATAATTTAATAATTAATTTCTTATAAAATAATTAATTTCTTATGAAATAAAAAATATAAAAAAAGAAAATAAATGATTTTTTAAAAAAATATTTTAATATTTAAATTTTTGTGATAAATTGAAGTACATAAGAATATTTTATACTTGCAATTAATTTATTATAATTTGCAATTTATTTATTTGCTCATATCCATGCGCAATATGAAAAATTACTTTCAATAATACATAATTTATAAATTTAATAATTACAAATTTAAAAAAAGTCCTGTAGTTCTTATATTTTTATTTATATTTAAAAAGTTCTTTATACAGTATTTAAATTTAAATTAAGAAATTTTTATGAATTCGCAATTTATAGGAGTCTTTATAAACATAAATTATATTTGAATAATTATTTTAAATATTTAAATTTATTTATTTAATATTTTATTTATATTAATAATTATTTCATAACGAATAAAATTTTTTAAAAATTTTAGTAATAGTTTAATAACTAATTTCTTTGCAAATATTGGACTTCGTTTATGAAATAAAATATAAAGAGAAAGGAAATAAATGAATTTTATGTATTTAATGTATCTACTATTGAAATGCATTAAAACATTTTATACTTACATTTCATTTATTTATGAATATGCTTTTTGTATCACTGAAGAGATGTATCCAATTGTTTCACTGGCTAACAAGATATTTTCCAGAACAAATGTTTTCCATTCACCTAAAGAAAGGACTTCATTTGCATGCAGTCGAATATAATCAAGTGAAATGGTTTTCAATTCTTCATCATTATGATAATTGGAAAGTTTTAATATTTTACAAACATTAGTCGACTGCATATTAGAAGACAAAAAAGAAAAACACGATTTCTTCAAGTTTTCGTATCCGTAGATAACAGCTGCTGAATAAAGTTTCATAATTTCTTCAAATCCCAAATGTTCAAAGGTTTCTAAATACATAAACTCTAACATATTTCTTAAAGTTTGTATATCAATATTTTCTATACGAACAACTCTTGCCTGTTTGCTTTCCCTCTCGTTTTCGAAAATTTTTCTAAAGGCCGCTGACCTAGAACATAAAACTGCTTTATGTGCAGACACCGTTTCGTTTGCCACTCGCAGTTCAACATCGCAAAATATTTGCTCCTTGTAATAATTGAGTAGATACTCCATTAAGGTGTTGTCCTTTTTAGTCTCCTTTTCTGGAGTTGCATAGATCACTTTCTCTATGCTTGAAATTTCAGTGCCATTGCAAATGTCCAACTCAAATCTCAAGGATAGTTCGTCCTCAGAGAAGCACAAGTTCTGTTCTACCGGAAAGTTACAATTGCCAAATGCTATCCTCCAGACAAGTGTTTCAGAAGGATTAAAGAGATGCCCATAGCTGATTACTGAAAGTGGAATTTCTTTGTGAGTCAAAACCAAATTACACTTTAAGAAAATACTTCTATTCAACTTTTTCACAAGTGGACGAATATAAAATTCAGTTTTGCTCAGATGTTCAGAAAAATTGATTGTCAACAGCAATGTTGGTGTTAGATCAGAAGTAGAATAGATGGTAAAAGACTCATTATGCGGCTTTTGCAAGATACTGAAGTCCTTTACGAGGTAAACAAAAGTTTTCCTTTCCACTTGCATTTGCGTTTTTGCATAAAATTTAACTGGATTCAAGTCTTGTATTTTACTGATTCCTGTAAAATCCTTGGAAACTCCTTCATATACAGTTTGAAAATCTTCACCAAAGTGTGATTTATTATCAATAACAGAAGACGGTTTAATTGTAATGTTGTCTTTACAATGCTTCCATATTTCACAACATATGGTTAAAGTATCACCATTTGATAATATTCTGGGTCTATTGAGAAACGTATCTCGTAGCTCACGTATAATTTTAATTTCGTTGCCCTTTTCTAAGGATATTGACTCTGTTTCTTCAGTAAATGGTGACGATCCATCAAAAGCAATGACATACGCTTTGAAACCAATGTCGATTGTTTCTGGTCCTGAATCTTCACCTCTGTGAAGTTTAATTACAATGAAAAGTCTGTTGCGAACTCCTCTAGGATAGCATTTAAGGTACCAGTTAGTTTTGTCCATCGATTGCAGTTTAAAGCATGGACTGATAATTGACTCACCGACACGCTTGGTTGAAAAATTGAAATTTTCTATTTTCCAAATGAATGTAAAAGTTTCTTCTTTAAAGGGCATAATGGAAGCTTTCTCCTGTTCATTCAGATGAAAAATGAAGCATTTCAAGCTCGTTATGCACTACAATTCTGGAAGCAGCTGATAAGATCAGCAATCAAGAGCGGATGAAAGAAGTGTTTATCTATTGCGCAATTGAGATTATAAATTAAGTTCACGGAAAAGTAAAGAAAAAGACGAATGTCGACTATCAAAGAAAGTTTTATTCTAGTGATTATTTTCTTGCTTTTGCACTTTTAAGCATACATTCCTCAAAAATCATTTTTTTACTTTTTGATAGTATTTCTTGTGTGTCTTAGTTTACTTAGTAAATGATTTTAAAATTTAAAATTTAATTTTAAGCGAAATATAAGTCAAATGGTAACAAGGTTTTTTAATAAATTAATTCTATGCGCATAATAAAATTCAGTGCACAAAGTTCAAAATTTTTAAAAAAATATTTACTATAATAATACATAGAAAATATAAGTTTCATATTGCCAAAACCTTGAAATGATTTTACGTATATTGGTAAATATACATAAAATTATTATATGGATTATTTTGATATCATTATATGGATATATTAAGCATACCATGGATGAGATATGTAAAATCATCAATATATCATTGAATAATAGTATTATATATATGGGGCCTGAATGGCCGAGTGTCTAGCGAATTGTGGGTTCGAGTCTCGACGGTGCCATGGATGTTTGTAGTGGTTCGGAATCCACTTTAAACCGTAGGTCCCAGTCTAGTAAGATCGTAGAGCGTTGTTTTTAGGTTTAATCAGTCTTCAGCCCTCGTGGTTCCTCACTAAAAGTGAATCTGCCTATTACCCTTAGTCATGAACTTCGCCTGCGATGGGGTCCTTTGGACCTGGTGTAGGCTTTCCTGCACCAGGGGGATTAGTAACAAGAAAATGTTTATATATATTTAATTCTCGTACTAATTTTTTCAATTAACATGCCTCTTTCATTCATTTGTTACAAATGCAAATGGGATTTGTAATTCAACTTATTTTAAGATCTGTTTTTTTTTCTTCTTCTAATACAGCTGGCAAATAGACCGTGATCTTTCGCCATAATGGCTGCACCGATGTTACTCACTTTGCATTACCCGGGAGGCGCGTGTAACTTGATGGTAAGCCACGGATGCGGAGTAACAATGCCCCCGCAGCGCTCTACGATCCTATTAGGATCGGGACCTACGGCTTAAAGTGGATTCCGAACCACTACAACACCCATGGGCAAAGCCGGGATTTGAACCCGATACCTGTGGTACCGAACGCCAGAGCGCTAGCCATTCGGACATCAGGCCCTATTTTATGATCTGTAGCTGTACTAATTTTATTTTAAATATGCTCTGATTTGGAACTTTATTGAAGTAAACTATTTAGTCAGATATGTAAGCAAGCGTATTAAAAATTTATTATCAAGTTATCTTTAAATATATGAATAGAAGTTTAGAAACAAGTTTTGCGACACGTCACATACTTTTATAATTTATATTTTTGTATGTTATGTATTTAATACAGATATTGATAAACAATACTTAATAATTTAATAATTGATAATAACATTTGATAAACATTTTTTAATAACAAATTAAATTTGGAAATAAGAACCGAAACACCAGTTTTATTCATATAGTGTTAAATAATCTATCACTACTTATATATGCTTAATTCAATTGATAGTCCACAATAATATATACGTTTTTTTTAAATGAAAAGTTGTTGGTTTTTCATGTATAACTTGCGTATCTTTTATTTGTGGTTTTTCTGAAATGAAATACATGTTGTAGTATATTCTTCTCACGAGAAGAGTTTCGGCATTTCATTCCCAAAAGAGAAGAATGTATGTTATGTTGTTGTTGTTTATTGTTGTTTCTTATCCCACTTGGCTGGCCAAGCCCACGAGCCCATATGGACTCATGATTGAAGGGGAAGGAAGCAGCTTCTGTTGTGATGGAGCACCCGTAGGTAGAAGCCTGACTTTTGCTCCGTGTCGCTTTTATAGTCATGGGAGACCGGGACCTACGGCTTAAAGTGGATTCCGAACCACTACAAACATCCATGGCACCGCCGGGATTCGAACCCGAAACCTGTGGCACCGAGCGCCAGAGCGCTAGACACTCGGCCATTCAGGTCCCAAATTGCCAACGGCACGCAGTGTTCCCAGGTGGTCACCCACCCAAGTACTGACCGCGCCCAATGATGCTTGACTTCGGTGATCTAACGAGAACCATGCATGTTATGTGACAAGCATATAATAAAATACTATCACTTAACTTTAACAGAAGACAAGCAGAATTGTGAGTAATTATATTATGCAGTTAGTAGTTATATATGCTATGAATGTTGAACTAATGTGAACAACCTGCCATTCAAAACTGATAGCAGATATTCGGTATCAAGAGTAATGAGACTCAGGAAATTAGCGAATGTCTGTTAGAATTTCACTGGCTAAAACAACTACAGATTGAATATGAACTATACCATGAGTTGTTCCATAAAGATTGGGAATAAACCACGATCAGAGAAATGTCTATTCCAATGAGAAGTGAGGGAAGCTGACCCCTCTCTTGATAGATTGTCCTAGAGAGGTTTTTGGTGAAGAAGGGAGAGTGTTCTGCGACGAGTCGATCAGAAGTATTCTTTTTCTTTTTTTTTTCTAGTGACTGAATAAGCCGAAGATTCTGCGTGTTTCCAAAGTGAACCCTTTGTATATCATGCCGTGTGATAATTAAAGTCTGCCGCAGACTACGTGTTTTAGATTCGACGTAGACTCGACAACTCTGACCTTGGAGTCAACTGTAATTTAATCGTGCATTTGTGAATCAAATTTAAATTTTTAAATTTAATTTTTTGTAAATAATAAATTATAATAATACAGAGTTGTGTGAGCAAGAGCAACTATATATATATTAGTGCTTGTAAATAAAATTGTCATGTGTTCCCATGAATTTGAAAGTGGCCCTCTTCTTGAAGCCGTTATAGATCTATAGGAGACATTATAATGTGAACCAGTTAACTTTAGAAGTAATAAAGGGAATACTGATCCCTCATTGTCTTTTGTGGTATAGTGTACTATGGCCGCTGTATTGCACTTTATTTGATGTTAATCTTGCCACAAATCTGTGCAGTCAGTAAGGGTCAAATATCTTGAATTAGAAAATAAATTAATTTGTTACACAAAGTCGAATGTTAGAACACTTTCTTTAATTTTTAAATGCTCTATTCAAACTACAAGATTGCGACTAAAAAATTATCGTCGTATCCCTGAATTATTTATCAATTACGTTTTTTGTTAAAGTATTTGCATGACAGTATAAAAACATAAATTAAAAAAAAAGAATCAGAATTTCTACTTCTGGGAACAGGAATAGATGAATATAAATGAAACTAACTCTTCTACATTAAAAACAATTTGTTTTTATCAGGATGTTATTATCAGCAACATTTTGAATTTTATTCCTGATAATTCATAAACTGAAGTCCAATGAATATTTTTTTGTTATCGGAAGTTATTTCTATCATGCAAATAGCCAGAAAGATAAACCTCTTTCTTAATCTAATATTTAATGTGGAAAAATAAAAAAAATATTCAGGTCACGTGTTTGAAAAGATAAAAGCGGTGTCAAGATAAAATTGAAATTTGTTTTGATAATTTGTTTTGCGTAAAATAATATGAAACACCTTTTTATATGAATAAAAATAGTTTATTATAAAAATTTAAAATTTTATTTTTATGATTTAATTTTTAACTTGATATCTGAAAGTTCACAAGTCAAGAGATTAAATCTACTTTCAGATCTTCTTGATATTTTCATGGGGATTTCATGTTATATCTGATTGATGTTTGAACTTTTAATTATTAAAAAAAAATAATTTTAAACATCATAAAATGATAAAAAACAATTGAAGTAAAAAATTTGGTGCCGTTTGATTTCTTACAGTTGTTGAAGGAATATTATTTCATAAAACCTTTCAATAAATGAAAAAAAAAATTAAACAATGAATCAGAATTAAAAAAAACAGTTTATTAGTAAACTATATAACAGTAGATCATAATATAAACATGACACATTTTATTATTAAGGTTGGATTTAAGCAAAGATTGATTAAATCATTTAATTATGAATAAATTAATTCATATGGGAGGTTTGATTATCATAATAGCAAATTTCTCCAAAGTTACACATCTTTTTGTCATCCATTTATTTATATACGTTACTGTTAATCATTGCCTCATGTATCTAAAAAAATTTTATAATAAAGTTTTTACGAATTATAAAACTGAATTATGTAACCTAATCTTAGGAGGGAATTTTTTATACTAATAATTGAGAATAACAATAAATAATAACAATAAAATTTTTCCAAATTTTTATTTGTTTTATGCATACTTAGAAAATTATATTCAATTGCATTACAAATAGTAAAGAATACAATTTAAAAGTAAATACAAATAATAATAAAAAATTTTCTATTATAATTTCCTGCAAAATACCATCCTTTTTGCACACACACACACACACAATATTTACTCTAATATATATATATATAATATTTTTTTGCACACTGTACATCGATATTCTTTGTCATAACAATTTCGTTGCTTTCTTCGGATTTGCTAACATAAGAAATTGACTTTTGCCGTTAGGTATATAATGCCTTAAAATAAATCATTTACCTGAAAATAATTAAAAACAAATCACTGTACAATTAAAAACTAAGGACAACTATTTGATAACTACAAAATTGAGAAGAGTTTTGTTAAAGATTTTTTTAGTACAGATATAAACACAAATTTAATAAACTTTAACATTTAATTATCATCAATCAATAACATTATTCATCAACATTTTTAAAAAGAAAACAAAAACTGTTTATGAAAATAGTCAAACAAATCATTTCCGAAAAATATTTATGATTGTTATTTTACCTTTAATAAAAATTATTTTAGATAATTTGTATCATGATTTTTTTTAATAAGATATTGTTTTAAAAAATATAATTTGAACGAGTGATTTTGTTATGTGAATGTTCTAAATTGAGTTAAAATTAATTTCTCAATCTCTTACAATCGGCCAGAACTTGAAACATTAAAAACATTATCATATGAATATTTGAAATATTATCATACCTAGGAACTTTATAAAATTTGAATACTTTTTAAAGAAAACCTCTAATTATAAATATATATAGTTCAAATTGTATAAAATTTTAAAAATTTTATTAAATAGAATTTACCTGAGTATGCTCCCTAAAAATAATTTTTAGTAAAATTAAATTTTTTGAAACAAAGTCATGCAATATATTATTTGGAGTTTCAAAATTCTCTTGAATCTTCAAATTGAAATCATTATTTTAGATATTAATTCTGTCTTAAGCAATAGGCGTGCTCGTGTTGTAGTTATATTTATTTGCCTTATAATAAAGATTGAAAAAAAGTTGGGGTAATGATGCTTGAAAATAAAAATATTCATTACAAAAATTCTTTCTTTCTGCTAATCTATAGTATGAATAAAATAAGCGATTTCCTTATTTGAGAATTTGTATTTCCTAAAACCCAAAGATTATTTCTTGAAGTCCTATTTTTCCTTTGGATTTTTCTAAATAGCAGTCAAAAATTATGAAAAGGTTATTTATTTTTAAAAATTTAGCTATTTTTTTTATTGCCACCAAGTTTCTATGGTACCAGATGGAACCCATCGTTAAAAATGATGTGTGCCATCTGGTGGTATCATTATTTGTTGTCAAAAAAATAAAGCAGAATTTTCGCTATATAATTTTCGATCGTGTTGTAATTATCTTATAGTTTAACACGGTTAATTTCTTTAAGAAATACTAACAAAGGAAAGGTGAGAAAAAAAATTCTGATTAGCTGGGTAAGAAATGCTTTTTTATCCAATTTATAACATTCAAAGCGAATTATTTAAAATCTCAAGCCTTTAATCATGCAGTAATTTTTTGTAATAAAATTTAATCGAAATTAATTTTTTAATTCATGTAGAGCGCAACCATGGGTAATATCTGCTAGTAATGAGTGATCATTTGATCGATAAAAGGATACCTGTGATTGCTGTCTAGAGTTAGCTGTGATTCATATAAAATTTACCCAGTGGGAAGATTACGCTACTAATTAAATAATTAAGAACTATAATTCTGTACTGGCTGTTTCAACAAATAATGCTTGTTTACTATGACTCAGTTTTCAATTTGATGCTAAGCCTAATTACTGTCACAAATTTTGTCTTGTTATAAGAATTTTGTTGAGTTTCGATATTTAAAATGAAAGTTTTTCTAATAAACTTTTTTAAGTTAATATAAATCGGTTTTTATTTTGCTGTCTAATTTTCGATAATGTACTAATTAACTTCTAGTTTTATGAGATTATTACACTATTAATTTCTTTAAGAAACACTAACAGAGGAAAGGTAAGTAAAAAAATTGTAAATAGTTGAATAAGAAATGTCGTTTTTACCCAATTTATAATATTTAAGGTGAATTATTTAAAATCTCAAACCTTTAATTATGCAGTGATTTTTTTATAATAAAATTTAATTGAAATTATTTTTTTTAGATTTCAACAATGAATAATATCTGTTAGTATTACATAAAGTAATGAGTGATTTTTTGATCGATAAAAGGATACTTGCGATTGCTGTCTGGAATAAGCTGTGATTCGTATAAAATTTACCCAGTGGAAAGATTACGCTACCAATTAAACAATTGAGAACTATGATCCGGTACTGGTTGTTTCAACACATAAAGCTTGCTTACAATG
>BPLQ01009926.1:19184-40355 GCA_021605075.1 Caerostris darwini
CTAAGCCTAATTGTGACAAATTTTGTTTGTATATAAATTTCGTTGACGTTTTATATTTAAAATGAAAGTTTTTCTATTATACATTTTTTAAGTTAATATAAAACGGTTTTTATTTTACTGTCTAATTTTCGATCATGTACTAATTAACTTTTAGTTTTATAAGATTATAACACTATTAATTTCTTTAAGAAATACTAACAGATAAAAGGCGAGAAAAAAAAATTCTGAATAGCTGGATAAGAAATGTTTTTTTTCCAATTTATAACATTTAAAATCTCAAACCTTTAATTATGCAGTGATTTTTTTTATAATAAAATTTAATTGAAATTAATTCTTTAGAGTGCAATAATGAATAATATCTGTTAGTAATACCTACCAATAGGATACCTATGATTGCTGTCTGGAATTAGCTGTGATTCGTATAAAATTTACCCAGTGGGAAGATTACCAATTAAACAATTAAGAACTATGATCCGGTATTGGTTGTTTCAACACATAAATCTTGCTTACTATGAATAAGTTTTCAATTTGATGCTAAGCCGAATTAAGCATTAAGGTCAAATTTTGTCTTGTTATATTTTTTGGATAGGTAATTTGAATTTTGTTGACTTTCGATATTTAAAATGAAATTTTTTCTAATATTTTTTTTTTAAGTTAATACAAATATATTTTTATTTTGAATTCAAAGATTGCCGATTTTATTTAGTGCTGGTGGAATGAAGTAAGTTGAATGCTTATCAACGCAATGTAACTACATTGCAGAAGAAAGTTATTATTCTGATTCTATAATATAGCCAGTTCTGATTTTGAACTAAGTTGAAAAAATACATTTTGGAAATTAGAGCTTTATTATAATACCTAGAAACACTAGAAATTTTATTAGAATTTCAAACTAGTTTAAGCCCAATTTCAATTTATTGCAACTACATTGTTATTCTAAAATAGTTTACTACTTAAGAATTTAATGCATCTTTCAGTTTTATGCCTTTAATGTTAAAATAATATTTTAGTTTCCAAGTAATAAATTAAAATTAAAAATATTAAATATTCTTTATTTAAAAATTATTCTTCAATATAGAATATAATTCATATTTAAATTAATAATTGGAATGTATTGAAAAAAATATATTAATACATTTAATTTTTCTTATTTTTTAAATATGCTATTTCATAAAATATTAAAAAAAAAACTATAGCTAGAATAATATTAATGCTTACAATGATTGGTTTTCTTTATAAGTCTCTTGAATCACTGAAGAGAGATGCCTGAGTATTTCAGTTGCTAACAAAATATTGTCAAAGATCAACTGTTTCCATTCGGCCATTGAGAAAACTTCCTTTACATGTTGACAAATGTGGTTAATTGCTGAATCTTTTAGTTCCTCATCGCCATGATTGTGGGAAATCTTTAGAATTTCCCATACATTAACTGATTGAACATTAGAAGACAAAAAAGAAGAACATGATTTCTTCAATTTTTCATATCCGTAAAAGGTAGCTGCTGAATATAATTTCAAAACATCTTGGTCTTGAAAATCTTCTATCTTTTCCAAATACATGAATTCCAACATGAGTTTTAAAGTATAAACATCAATATTAGTTATTTCGACGGCGTTTGATGTTTTGATTTCTTTCTCATTATTTTTAAAAAAATTTCTAAAAAATATTGATCTAGAACATAAAACTGCCTTGTGCGCAAGTACTTGTTCGTTATTGGCACGTAACTCCACATCACAAAATTTCTGCTCTTTGTAATAATTTAGTAGATCTTCCATTAAAGTCCTTTCTTTTTTAATGACGTTTTTTGGATTTGCATATACTATTTTCTCAATACTGGAAATCTCGGTTCCATTGCAAATGTCTAGCTCAAATCGTACAGACAGCACATCATAAGGAAAGTACAAGTCATTTTGAGTCAAAAATTCACAATTGTTAAATGTTGTCTTCCAGGGAAGTTCCTCTGCGGATTCGAAGAAACGTGTCTTGTTCATCACAGACAGTGGACTTCCTTTGCTGGCCAAAATAAGAGCCTTACAATTTACAACAAAGCTTTGATCTACCTTTTCAAGAAGTGGTGTAATGCAGATTTTTACATCGGAAAATTCTTCAATAAAACCCATTGTCAAAACGAGTGAAGGCATTCCATCGGAAATAGGATGTATGACGAATGAAAAATAGCAAGGGGACTGCAAACTACCGAAGTCATTTATGGTGTGAATAAAAGTTTTTCTTTCGACTTGTATTTGCGTTTTGGCATAAAATTTAATTGGATTTAAGTCTTGTAATTTGCTGATTCCTTTCAAATCCTTGGAAACTTCTTTATGTACAGTTCGGAAATCTTCACCATACACAACTTGTTCTAGTGATGTATTAGCAATAACAGACGATGGTTTAGCTATATTGCTGTCGTTGCAGTTTTTCCATAGTTCACAACATATAGTTAAAATATCCATGGGTGATATTATTGATGTTTTGAAAAAATTATCCCGCAAATCACCTATGATTTTAGTTTCTTCGCCTTTTTCTATTAATAATGAATCATTTTCTCTTTCAAATGCAGATGATCCATCAAAAGCCATGACATATGCTTTAAAACCAATGTTTATTTTTTCTGGACCCGAATATTCATCATCTCTGCAAAGTTTTACAACAAGAACCAATTTATTTCTGACTCCCCTTGGAAAGCATTTTAGAAACCAATAAGTTTTATCCAATGAACTAAGCTTAAAACATGGACTGCGTATTGACTCTCCGGGTCGTTTTGCTGAAAAGCTGACATTTTCTATTTTCCATGTAATTGTAACCTTTTCTTCTGTAGACGACATAGCGAAAAAGATTAGAAACTGGTTCTAATGCACTCAGATGAAACCTTTGAAGCTTTAATGATACATTACAAACTTGTGAATGTTTATAAGATTAAGCGGTGAGGTGAGATAAAATAAGGTGAGATAAAAAAGCTTATCAGAAATAAATGTCGAGGAGCAGATAAAGAGAAATCTAAAATATCAATTTTTTTTAATTCTTGCGATTATTTTATTGTTTCTACATAGTCACATAACTATTTTATTTTTCTAGGTTATGTTTTTAGATTTCGCATATTGTTTTTCAAATGAAAATATACTAGATTATAAACATAAAATTTTGACAATTGACACAAGCTCGCATTAAAATTAGTAGAATTTCCTCTTTTTATTCGATTATGAGATGTGCTAATGTTATTATACCAAAATACACTTTATTATTATTGTTTTTTAACTGAGTCATTTAGACCAGGGGTCTCCAAACTTTTCAGCCTTCGGGCCAAACTTTCTACTCCGGTAAGTACCGAGGGCCAAAACCGTTTTAATTTTTCTGCCATTATCTATAATTTCTAGACTAGTCGCCGAGCATACGCTTGCTAAATTCGCCTCATTCTCCAAAATGAAGTACACAAAGAATGTTTATAGACCTAAGTTAACAGATGAGCATCTTAAATCTCTTTTAATAATTGGTACAAGTAAAATTGATCCACTATTGTCAGTGAAAAATTACAATTACATAAATCTCATTAGTATTTTTTTTTACAAGTGGTTTCATTCGCGTTAATTTAGCTTTTTCGTTCCTGAGGAATTTTCAGGATAAAAATCATATGTTTGATTCAGGATATATACATTCAAAACATTGATATATATACATATGCGATACTCTTTACCGTAACAGGTAGGAAAATAGGTAGGTGTAACTACCGAGGGTAGCCGCGGGATGTTCACTAGTTTATAATGTTAGTGAGATTCATTTCAATTATTTGTTAGATGTTATTCTTAAGCTAAATTTTCTGCTTATTATGCTTGCCATTAAGCTATAACTAGCAAGTAAATAAAATCGAGTTATTATCATTCTGTGTTTTTCCATCCAACTTCTTATAGCAACAATATGCTATTCGCTGTCGCGGGCCGGATTGATGACACTGGCGGGACGGATTTGGCTAGACTATTAAATATAATATTATTCAAGAAGAATCTTACATAAAGTTTTTTAAGGATTTATATCAAATTAGATTTGATCATTTACCATTTAATAATTTCGAAAGATAACGTTTTCAAGAAGTTAAATTTTAAGAAAGTTGATTCGTTTTTGTAAATTAAATTGTCCTTAATTTATAAAAACGAAAATTAAAATTTTTTATTGTTTAGAATTTTTATCAGTATAATATATTTCATTTATTATTAGTAACAGAAAAGCTTGCTTTACATCTACATAAAGACACAGTACCATTTTTAATAACTAAATATGCTATATTAGTTATTAAAAATGGTACTTCTAGGAGTAAACAAAACGAATTATAAGAATAACTTTAACTTAATTGCATGTTCCTGGTGTGCTTGCATATAGTCGGCTGTAATATATAGGTTATAAAGAATCAAATAAAGCGGTGCCGTCAGCCTATAAGCTATGCGACTTCTTTCGATTTGATAAATTTATCTGCAGTTATAATCATAGTCTTCGAAAATACAGTAAGAATGATGGAACCTATTATTAACTGGTTGGTTATCAAAATAATCACGGAAATTTTCAATGCATCAATAAACGTTTTAATGGCTTGAACAAAACCTCTATTAAAATCGTCAAAATGAACATATTTTCTTTTTCTACATGCTATGTAATTTGTAAAATGAAATAGAATAGAATGAAGGATTAAAAATATCAAGAATTGAATCAAAAATTGGACATCTTCCAATTTTAGCCGAACTATATATATATATATATTATATTTGCTGTGTGCTGAAATAGGGCACTAGTTTTCTTCTCAATGCGCAAGCTGTTGGTCAAAATAGCAAATAAAAAACATTGCATGAAGCGAGCACAATAATTACAATAATTATATACATACATATAATATATATATATATATATATATATATATATATATATATAATATTACTGTGTCCAAAGAGTAAGACCAATTTTCAATTTAAAATTCCCGGGGCTTATGGAATTTCAATTTTTTTTCTTTTTTTTGGTTGCTGGCACTGTCCTTGACATCTGTGTGAAATCTGACGACAAAATAATCATTAGTGCTCGAGTTACGCTTGGCTTTGTGAGACGCTATAACTGATACCGGCGATTTTTTAAATGCCAGAATTAATCGAGCAAAGAACTTGCATTAAATTTTGTTTGCGGAAACGTATAGAATGCTGCAGAAGGCATTCGTTGAGCTTCCCTATATCGGAAAGAAACGTTTAGAAGTGGTATAAACAGTTCAAAGAAGGCAGAGAACGCGTTGAAGACGATGAGCCCTCCGATCCACCATCAACCTCTACCGACGAAGCTCACGTCCAAAATATTAAAGATTTGATGCTTGCAAACCGTCGATTTACAATTAGAGACTTTGTTGATAATGTTGGAATTTCTAAAGGATCGGTCAATTCCATTTTGGGCCTCAAACGCGTCAAATCTCGATGGGTACCGAAAACACTGAATGCGCCAGCTTACACTACATTGATTCTTCGTGACTTTTTCGTCAAAAATGAAACCCATATCGACCCTTACGACTTCTAGCTATTCCCTAAACTCAAAAATCCACTCCTGGGGCACCGATTTGTGTCGATTGAAGAGATTCAATGTGAATCGCCGCGCGCTTTGAAGGCCATTCCTGCCGATGACTTTTTAGAATGCATTGAGGATTGGAAAAAGTTGACATGAGTGCATTGTGTCCAGAGGGTATTACTTTGAAGGCGATCAAATAAATTTGGAAGAATTAATGAAGAGTTTTGGAAAAAAAAAGTGACTGGTCTTACTTTTTGGGCACAGTAGTATATATATATATATATAATTAGTAGATCCAAGTTCAGTGGAAATAAGTAAAAGCGGCAAAAAAAAAAAAAAAAAAAAAATCCCCACATCAATTTCTAAATCATGTTTATTCTGGAAAAAATTAAAAAGATTTGCGCAATATTCGTTCAACTTCTCCGACACTGTAATCTGCCCAAATAAATTAAATTAAACAAAGAAGAAATTCATGATTTTGTTTAAACATTGTTGTACTGCTTTTTTCAAATTATGTCTTTTGTTGCAATAAAGCTTTGTAACCTAACTGCAATTAGGTCTCTTATTATTATGTATTTTTCAAAAGAAAAGACTATTATAATAATGAGCTTTTAACTGTTGTAAAGTTATTTTTGGGCGTAGGGGTGACAACTCTACCCCATAAAAATGAAACATCTCCTGTCTCAAAATTTGCCAGTAGGCAGATGGCCTTGGACCCCACCATGAAGTTGTTGCGCCAACGAAGAAGAAGAAAGTAAATTTAATGAACTATTTTTGGTACTAAACCTATGGCAATGTTTAAACAGAATATTTTTTTTTGTTTATAATATATGTATTTTTGTATTAAATATAAATTATCTTTAAAAAGAATAATTAATATTAAATATAATGTATTACTACAGGTACATTTGTTAAAAGTGACTTTTTGCCATTGTTATTATTTTCGATGAATAATAGATACATTATTTTCGTAATTTTTAATTATTTATCTCTCAGTAACTCTCTGCACATAATTTCGGTATTAATAGAAATGAATAAATAATGAAAGTGTTTGTATTTGCAAATAGTTCGACCATTTTCAATCTTCCAAATTTTTTAAATTTTTCTAAATTAAAACTATATTTAAAATGCAGTGTTATGATAATAAAATAATTATTATTAAAGAATATAACTCTTAAAATCCAAAAATTAATATTTTTTTTTACAAATCAAATTAATCATTTTTCTATCGAAATTCACTTTGTTTTATAATACACAGCTGTTTCTATTGTGTGTGCATAAGCCAAAATATTTAAACCAATTTTCTGATGAGGTGGAGAATAAACGATCATGGTGGTGAATCTGGTATTCAATTAAATCCTTAGTTGTTTGTCCGTAGTATATTACACTATGATTGTTTTATAAAAAACCTAACTTTTTCACATTGTGTGTTTCTTTTGAAATCAAGGTTGTAGGTCAAGGGTATCTAACCTTTCAAGGTCAAGAGTATCTTTAGTTTTTTAAATATCTTTAGTATATTGAAGAAAACATTGACATGAACCAAATTGAGAGAGAAAAATTATCGTAGGCACATTTGAAGATAAACAAGTAATATAAAATTTTTTTTTTAAAGTCAATTCCTACTTTTTTTCACTATATTGCAGAAAGTCCTTTATAAATAATCTTCATTGATTTTTTTTAGTTTATCTGGCGCCATCTATTGGTAGATATATGCAACTTAAATATAAAAAAACCCCTAAATTTAATTACATTGAATTAATATTTGAAAAAAACTGTATTAACCACAAGTGTCATCCTCTACAAGTTCAAAAAAAATGTATTTGAACTTGAGTGGAGGAATAAAAAGTATTTTGTTAACGATTGAAAATTTGAACAAGATATATATAGGGAGAGTGTGAGCTAATAGAAGGAATTGAAAAAAAAATATCCTGAACCGCTCATAAAAAATTGCAAGATGACTGTGGAGCGACAAATCAAACAAAACCATAAAAATTGTAAACAAGTGAGTAAAAGTGAGTAATTTATGAAATCCAATCAATAATCAAAAATGATACAGTATAATATTATTTGATTTCTTATTGAGTAGTGTTCCCTTTTAAATAACTCAAAATATGATTGCTGTAAAAAAACATAAATGAGAAGTTTAATTTGGAGGAATAAAAATGTATTGATTTCATTATTTTGTAAAATAAGATAAAATACATTAAAAAAATCCTGAAATAATTTCTTTAATTTATATTTCAAAATCTTTTTATACGAATTATTTTAAATACTTATATTTATCGAAATGAGTTTTATTTTTGAAACCTAAACTATACAAGCTAGCATTCAATGATTAAAAACTCAATGTGTATATTTTTTTTTATCTCTAAATTCAATTCTTGCGTGTACATAAGTTTTAGTTCGTAAAGATAAGTTCAATTCGTTTCAAATAAATGCTTAATGCAAAGAGATAAAATCAAACAGGCGTTTAAGAATCGAAGTCGCATGCTCAAAAGATAAAAAAAAAAACATTAAAAAATTAGATTAATTGTACTTATTTTGTAAGATAAGCATTTAACCAATATTTTTTCAAAAATGAATTTATTTTTAAAAAAAAAATATCACGAAAGCGAAAAATATTATCACGAATAATCGACTGGCACTTTATATAAAAAAAAGTATTCATAATCTTGGTTAGCTAATGCGATTTTTATGCAATTAACATTTTAAGCGTAAATTGTACTATGGTCAGTCAAATGAATACTTTAAATGTTTTAGGAAAGTTTAAATTTTGTACTACTCTTCAATAAGGAAGTGTTATTTTCTTTTTCTTTTTTCATTAATAAACAGAACTTTCAGTTGATATATATAAAATATTAGTTCACATTCCAAAATACTTATTCGAGCAACCGCCCGCCATCAGAAACTCCGTCGCGTTCCTTCTTCTGCCCTTGCTCTTACATTCGAATCCCCGTATAAGACAACAGCCTTATATGGAGTTATAGGAGGAGGAATTATGGAAGAGTCTCTTTTTCGTGGCGCCATCTGTTGTCATTTATAATGGCAAATAGTTTACAGAAGTTTTACTAGTAATGTAAAGAATATCAGAAGAGTTAGGGTGAGAGTCTTGGTCGCTCAGTAATCTCTATCTTGTTTGTGGTACATGAATAATAATTGACTGAGGTCTAGTGCCCTGGATGTTTAGAGAAGAATTTGAAAATAAAAGTTTAAAGCAAATTCTTCCCCTGTCTTATTAAGTAATAAGAATAATAAAGAAAACAAAAATTTAGGTAATGAAATATTTCTAGTAACAGATAAAAAAATATTTGAGTTTAACCAATAAGAAAAAATAAGTTGAAGATTGACTTAGTGGGGGATACTAGATGATACTCTAGGAATAAGCATATCAGTGAATTAGTTTAACATATTAAGAGCTGCATAAGGTCTTTAACTATTTTTACGAAGAGAAATATCATAATCATAATTGTTGAGACTATTTAAAACAGAGTTATTAATATTAACACGAGAGTTGCAAAAATTGCCAGAAATTTTATGAACGAACTGTCTAAAACTTGGAAAGGAAAGAGAATGCCTGATACCATGATTTCTGAAGTAAGAGGAGTTGGTAATCATTCTTGAAATATTGAACAATATCCAAGTATGAACGAGAAGTAAAACCCCAAACAGCATATGCAACAATTGGATGCAAGCAAGAGAGATAGAAGAGTCTTTTGTGAGCAAGATACACAGTGGAAATTATACAAATGAGATGTTAACGAATACGGAGATTTGAGATGAATTTGGTACGCGATAGGTTAGCTTTCTGTCCTTGTAACTTGTGTAAACCAACTAATAGGTTTGTTATATATGGCGATCGACAAGACTATATATGAAAGACTTTTCATGTGCAAAGTACTGCTTCAGTTTTTCCAATATTCAATTGAATTTTTCACCAGATAAACCAATTTTTACTGATGTTGCTATTTTTATGACCTTGGATTAAAATTGCGGTATCATCGGCATAGAGGCTAAGTTTATTAATATGAACTTAAATGATGTCATAGATCTATAAGTTTTATGAAAAAAGACTGAGAATAGATCCCCTGCCACACCAGATTTAATACTTTGAACTTTAGTGTCTGTTTTACCGACATCAGCAGCAAAATGCCTTTACAAGAGAAATAGTTATGAATGATTTTAATCAAAAACGAAGAGAAACAAAAAGAAATAAATTTATGAATCAAACTATTAGTCCAAACTCTATCAAAAGCTTTGGTTACATCTAGGAAACTAGAAGCAGTGTCTAATTTCTACGAAATCCCTTTGGAGACAACTTCAGTGAAGTTGGGTAACTGATGAGTAGTAGAAAGTTTTTCAGTGAATCCGAAATGCCGAGGTATTACAAAATTTTTCTGCTTAGATTCCTTTTTAAGCAGACTTTAAGAAGACTTGTTTACAAAAAGTATAATTCAAGTTTTATGCTGAGGTTTAGGGAAGTAACCTTATTTAGTGGCAAATTTAGCCATTTTACAAATTTGAAAAATATTCTTAAGAGGTAAATTGTTTAACATTTTATTCATAATATCATCTATTCCTGGAGCCCTATTTATTTTGAGAGAACAAATTTTATTAATAATAAAAGAAGCCTAAGTACGAATAATTTAATGAGTATGATTAGCAGAATTAAAATTAGAGATAGAGTCATGTAAAGAGCACAAGAGTTGTTAGCGATAGTGGAGCTCTCAAGAAACTGTTCTTGAAGGCAATTTGCCAAAAGTTCTGCTTTTTGCGAATCCTTAGAGGCCAAACAAATGTTTGAGCTAAGAGTATCAATGGGAGACTTTTTCTATTAGCAATTTTGGACAGATTCCAAACAGAACTATTCTGATAGTTAACAGTTTACAAATGTTGATTCTAAGAATTTTGTTTATATTGGGCAATAGCTGTTTTGGCAATGGATTGATCAGAATTGTAAAGATATTTATTAGAAGGATCACGGAAAATTCGCCAGTTCTTACTATTCATTGCTTTATTTCGGTTAGTGCTTAATGTTTTAATGTAAGGTGGCAAGTAGCTGCTATTGTTAATATGAAGAGACTTCGAAGAAGAATTATAGGGAGATGTGATTACGTTAGTTAAATTATCTACTGCTTTACTGTGGTTTGGTTTGTCGCTCTATGGTCAATTGTTTTGCACACATTATGCTAATTAGACTAGGATTTGTTTTGAGGACCAGGCAAATTTGTTTCAGTAGTAGAAATGATCTGAATAAAATACTTACTTCAGAGGTTTGGTTTGTCGCTTACGGTCATTTTATGCACACTTTAGGCTAATTAGACCATGAACTACAGTTTACAGTTTGACGTGGATTCCGAACCACTAATAAACATCCATGCCATCGCCGGAATTCGAATCTGAAACCTGTGGTACCAAAGGCCAGAGCGCTAGCTAATTGGCCATCAAGGCGCTAGTATGCTGTGGAAGAGTTAATAGTGTTAAAGAAAATACTTCAAAGAGGAGTCCATAATTGTAGAGAATTTAGATCAAGAAGTATGAACGTTGCTAGTAATGGGATAGAAAGATAGGAAATGCTAAAATTTATCAGTACAGAACTATGAAGAAGATTACGAAGAGAATTAATGGAAGGACAAGATTGAATGATTAAAATGAAAGTTGTTAGTAATTGTGAGATCAATGACCGAACCAGAATTATATTCAAGACGAGTGATTAAATGCTACTCAATGCTACAGACGTTGCATTAATCCAACTATTGGAAAAGGCGCTGGTCGTTGCACAACCTACGATTGGTTTAACAAACTTCTGCTCGGTCAGTTCAATTTTTAGATATCATCCAAGATTTTGTAGACTGTTTGACCACCTGTGCAGAAGTTGTTCCACACTTGACATCACGTGAGCTAATAGAAAAGTTTGGCG
This sequence comes from Caerostris darwini, assembly GCA_021605075.1. NCBI lineage: Eukaryota > Metazoa > Arthropoda > Arachnida > Araneae > Araneidae > Caerostris > Caerostris darwini. The sequence continues at coordinate 30,628 of BPLQ01009926.1, forward strand.
TCATCCATACAGCGAATTTGTCTCAATAGGTGGAAATGAACTTAATAACATAATTACTTCAGAGGTTTGGTTTGTCTCTCTACGGTCATTTTATATTAGGCTAATTAGACCAGGAATTACAGTTTAACGTGGATTCCGAACCACTAACATACATCCATTCTAGTAAGTAGTGATAAAAAAAGCTAGTGCTTTTTGCTCAGGATAATGACTGATGATAATGACTGTCTAAAAGTTTTGTGGTAAAGAGCATGGAGTGTCAATACCAGAGTTTTACTTCTGATGGAGTGTCATCTTTCTACTCTTGATTTAACCTTATTTCAAATTAAGGCTGTTCCTAAACCTTGCCTTAACCATTGGTTTTAATTTCTTGTAAGTTGAGGGTACTTTGTCTTCTTCATTACAGTTGCATTTATTGTCGGTTTTCACATTACAAACTCATCCAATTGTATTTTGATTAATTCATCAACTTCTCCTATTTCTCAAAATCTTTCGCAGTCGATTACTTTGCATATTCTTGGACTTCATTTTGTTCTGCCGTTGCCGTTGTTCATGTTTACATGATTTGTTGCCATTGCCGTTGTTCTGCAACATACCACATATGAATGAAGATCTAGCATTGGGCGAATTAAAACTGTTAAGATACAGCTGATGTGCAAAATCATGTTCTGAAAAACATCTCTCGCAAATGCCTTACTCTATCATAAATCAGAAAAAGTATGAAAGTAAAATTATTATGCACTATATAAGTAAATAAGTTTTACATATTAACTAATTAATTATATTAACCTTTCGCAAAATAAAAATGTAAAAATTTTTTTTTTCCCAGCATAAAAATATAAAAAAAAAATAATTATCACATAAATGTTTTTTTCAAAAATAATAAATAAAACAATTTAAAAAATCGTAAAATAATAATTCAATACTTTTGTCTTGGATTGGTTTTTATTTTACATTTATAACAAAAAAGTTGAACCTAAATGATAAAAAAATATATATATAAAAATCAACAAATACATTTAACATAAGAAAAAAAATATTTTTGCATTAATACTAATATAATGCATTTAAAAATATATAGTAAACAAATTAAATTGCTTATTGAAATCGAAAGGACAGCCCTTGCTCCTCATCCTATTTCTAAAACAAAATAGCCTCTTTTACTTTAACTATCTTATATTCCAAAAAAAGGGGATCTAACAGCTGTCTAATACCACCGTCTCCTGTGTGCGGAAAAAGAATTCTGAACCCAATTCCAAGCATTTAGAAAGCAATAGAGTGTTATAAAAACTTTCATTTTTTTTCGCAAAAGTAAAGAAGCAGTGGAATCCCAGATGCTGGAAAACCGCGGGCAAGTGAAACCATTTGTAGCGCTGGCTTAACATGCGGAAGTGTCACCGGAATCCTCTCCCAATTTGGATTTTAAAAGGATTTCAGTAAGCTTTGGAAAGGAGGCCTATAATAGAGTTGTGGATATAATAAGATTTATTCCCAATGAGAATATAAAAAAAAATCTCAGACCTAAGCTAACAAGAAGAATAGAATAAATATAAAAAAAAAACTTCAGGAAAGCGTTTACCATTTAGATTGACGCTGAGATTCCCATATGAGAAAAAAGTATTATTTTGTGTATTCGGAAGATTTTTATTGCCAGTTTGTTTATGCTAAACACTGAATGGCTTTTAGAAATAGTATTTTTCATGTGTGGAATATGTTATACTGATTGTAATAAAAAAGTTGGTTAGAATTTAAAGTTGAATAAGTTTAATTCCAAATACTATTTATTTTCTCTTCTTAAGTTTGTTGCGACGTAATTTGCCATTTTTAAAAAAAAAAATAAGTTAAAACTCTCATGAGAAAAAGTATTTTTTACTTTGAAGTATCATTACTTTGTCTACAATAAAGAACCTTGAATATCTTTTATAAAAAACATTTTTTTTCTGTGTATGAATTCATTATAATGGATTATTGTTACAAATGGTCAGAGTAAATATAATAATTATTGGAGCATGAAATTGAATTAGATCAGTGAAATTTTAAATACTATTTATTTTTTGTATTTATCTTTGCTATCTGGTTTAATCCAGGGCATACCTCTCAAATAGCTGCTATCGGAGTCACTAACATATTGACAGGATATATTATTGATTATTGATGAAAAAATAAAGTATTGAAGTGATGCCAAAGCATTGTGGCAGGTGTGAGTATGCAAAATATGACCTCGTTGAAATATATGTAGAATATTGTATATACTATAGTATATGCGAACTTTGAACTCTTTTGCTTCGGTGTTATGGAACTAAGGATTGATTGCAAAGTCAAAGTAGTGACTTAGATGTTCGTTTAGAATAGGAAATTTTTTTAACGTATAAAAATTTTGGATACACTGCTCTGTGTCTGACGGTCCCCAGGGATATAAGTCATTTGTAGTCGAGATAAATCAGGGCAAATGAATGAATTATCTCGCTGGTCTCAATCTGACGATATTTGGACAGAAAGCAGACTGCATACGATAACACGTTCTTGTAATTTAAAATATTCTGATACTCGGAATTTTAAATCTTTAAATTTTAGTTCGGCATCAGAGTTTCTAAATCTATTTCTATTCCCTTGATAACCTGCAGATCCAACCATGAAATCATGCAATAATTTCAGTTTAAGAGAAGAAACGGATTTGAAAACTTTAAAAATATGTGGTATATCGTGTAGTTTCATAATCAATTACTAATTCTATACTCTATACAATATTTGATGTTAACATAAAATAGTTCCTCAAATCAATAACCAGTAGTAACACAGTTTTGCTTATACTCGCTTGTTTTCACAAGGACATATTCACAAACATTCCGTTGGTACAAGTTCAAAAAGTTGAATTTGCTTACCATTTCAAACGTTGGTTTTACTAGTTTCTACAACATGTTGAAATGGCTGCGTTTTTTCACCAGGAGTTCAAACGGCTAAGATCGTTCACATCACAAATTCAAATAGATGAGGACCCATGTAATACAAGAATTGGAACTTCAATGTTAATAACTAGATTTATTCAAAATAAAAAAAAAGAATGGTTACAATATTTTAGATTTTAAATTTTAACAACGAGCTGGATTAGAATGATCGTCTTTTTATGCATTTCTTCTTTCGTCTTCCTCAATTTTTATTGAACTGTATCTCTCAAAACCGGCATCTTTCACGAGTCATGTTGTTTTCGTACCAGACTAATCGAAAGAAACGCCCTTGCTCCTCATCCTATTTGTAAAACAAAATAGCCTCTTTTACTTTAAGGATTCAATACTCCAAAAAAGGGGGATATAACAGCTGTCTAATACCACCGTCTCCTGTGTGCGGAAAAAGAATTCTGAACCCAATTTCAAGCATTTAGAAAGCAATAGAGTGTTACAAAAACTTTCATTTTTTTTCTCAAAAGGAACGAAGTAGCGAAATCCCAGATGCTGGAAAACCGCGGGGAAGTGAAACCATTTGTAGCGCTGCCTTAATATGCCGAAGTGTCACCGGAATCCTCTCCCGATTTGGCTTTTAAAAGGATTTCAGTAAGCTTTGAAAGGAGGCCTATAATAAGGTTGTGGATATAATAGGATTTATTCCCAATGAGAATATACAAAAAATCTCAGACCTAAACTAACAAGAGAAGTAGAATAAAAAAACTTTAGGAAAGCATTTACCATTTAGATTGACGCTGAGATTCCCATACGAGAAAAAAAGTATTATTTTGTTTATTCGGAAGATTTTTATTGCCACTTTTTTTATGCTAAACATTGAATGGCTTTTAGAAATAGTATTTTTCATGTGCGGAATATGTTATACTGATTGTAATAAAAAAGTTGGTTAGAATTTAAAGTTGAATAATTTCATTAGATAAGTTTAATTCCAAATACTATTTATTTTGTCTTCTTAAATTCACTAGATATTTTTCTTTGATATTTTCATTCATTGCAAAAATTCTTATGTAAACTAATTATTTGAATTCAGGTGTATTAACTGTTTATTATATAAATGTCGCAAGCGAAAAACGTATTGTTTTATAGATACATGTTTACATATTACTTGCGATATCTTTAAACTATGGATGGTTTGAGAGAAGGTGAAATGAAAAAATTAGAATATAGTTAAGAAATTAAAAGTGCCTTAAACTTGTTGATAGCATGCATCAAATTAAATGTAATTCTTAATAAAGAATCACAATTTGGAAAGGATTCTAATTCTTATATCAAATGTTTTTTAATATGATATTTTTAGAAATTTATTCTGGTAATAATTATTTTGAATTTATTCTGTACGGAAAATAACTTTTGACAGTCAGCAAAATCATTTCGTAAATTAAAGTTAATTTGTATAAATTAATTTAAAAAACAATTTTTAAACAGCAATAACTTTAAAACAAGCAACTAATATTTTTAAAAACGTATTCATCATTTTATTGTATACTGGAATGGAGAAGCCTAGTGTTTTAGTTCGTTGGGCTTCTGTCCACCGCGCTGTAAAAATTGCCTTGTCCAGATCTTAGGCTTCATACTAGGTACTAACTTACTCAGTCCGAAATTCAAGTAAAGCTTCACAGAAAGCTCTACGTGTATCTGTCAGGGATGAAACCAGAAACCAGTAGACTTGACACAGAGAGAATGATGTGAACACTTATCATCCAATACCAAGTACATGTGTTCGTATCAGTCATGGAGACTGTGCAACAAGTCAGCAAGGATCACTCTGCAAGACGCTGAATCTACTACACATCCCATTGTAGTCCAAAGGATTGATATCAAACTGTCTAGTATTGGAAAACACCATTATATATAGATTTATAAAAATATCGCTTTTCATCAATTATTAGAGACCATGCAAATTAAATCTGGTGGTTAGAAACATTAAAAGAATCATTTATCGCATGGAAAATTCTCTAGAATCTTAAAGAAGAGATATGAAACAGCTGATAATGTTTACGCGACATAAATAATATAAGCAAATTTACTAAAAACTGAACAGCTCACTTGTAATTAGACAAAAAATACAGATTCTTAAAAGGCTCTCTGTGTTCAAACCATGACAACTTTTCCATTTTAAATGCCACCAGTATTTTTTTAATAGCCATACAATTTCGTAAATAAATAAATATATGTAGATACTAGTATAGATATCAATAAACACAATGATTGCTTCTTGGTGCTTCCCTGTTAGGAAGGGAATTTCATGTTCTTGATAATCGAGTTAGTTCTAATAGCAGAAGGAACGTCATGTGAGCCTGATTCTGAATTACTATTCATTGAAATTCATGCAATTCATGGCTTAGAAGGTTTTCTACAGAGAGAAATCAAGCAGAAAAATAAAAAAGAACTTGTTGGCTAAGAGATGAATCCACCACATTCAGTCTATTGAATCTCATTGTATATATTTGAAACAGTCCGTTTGTTTTTAAGATAGTTTGAACAAAAGGTTATTGATATTAAAAATAAGGTAATGTTATAGTTACTCGAGTTATTAGAGAGATATTCCCTTTTATCTGTGTTTCTTATTTCAATTATAAAGCGCGATATAAAATTATGCATGCTTTTTTCAAAATAATAATAATAATAAATAACAATAAAAAGGCAGCTTTTAAAAAATTTATTTGTACATCAATCAAAGCATTGGTTATCGCTAGACATCAATTTTTTACATCTCTCTGGCAAATGACGAATGTTTCGTCGTTTCAAGATATTCACTAATCAAGATAGTTTTTAACTTCTACAAAAAATGGGAATGCTGCTTAGATAGGCTATGCGTCAATGATCGGAACAAGTGGTAATCAGAAAGAACAATGTCTGGAGAATATGGCAGGAGTTTCCCATCGAAATGTTTCAAAACAATTTTTTATCATGCCTTGAAACATGTAATCGGACGTTGTCCTGTTAAACAAGGACTTTGTCAAGTAATCATATTCGATACAAATCATATTCGTATAATAATTTTCTTTAATGCGTAGCTTAAATGCATCAATTGAAGGTGTCGATCGTCTAAATCGTCTAAGACATAGTGATATCTGCCACCAAGTTTAATAACTGTGATAGTTTTAATGTTTTGTTTGAAATGCTCACTTGGCTTGCATTTATAGAAAATAATTTTATACTAAATTAGATAAATCCAATTGAAGAGCAAAAATCTATAAAAACTACATTGATTAAAAGTAAGCAATTATTTACATATTTATAATTTTTTTTTCATTTAGCTTTCTTTAAAAATTTATAACAGGTTTATACAGGTATTTAAACGATTTATTAAGTTCACAGAGACAAATAGAAGGCTGAGAAGTTGCCGACATTTTAAAAAATAATAAAGATATATTTTTGACGAAGAAACTTTTAGTTTATTCTCTATATTGTTGGTAATGGTAGCAAATAACTTGGAGTTGCAAATATTACTTTAAAGCATTTTATATTAATCCAAAAATAGTAGAATCCTGTGGCAACATTTATTTATTTGCTTACAAGCGACAAAATAAGTTTAAAATGAATATATAAATTAAAAAAAATGACACTAGCACTTTTGCGTGACACCGTTAATTATTTGTCAGCATATACATTATTTTCTTCCATTAAAAAACTGTTTTTTGCCGGAGATTTTGGTTACAATTCTAACGGAAGCTTAGAAGACAACTGCTGGTTAATTAGAAAGAATGTTTTTAATGGGATGAAAAAAAGAATTCATTTGGTTTGATGATGTAAGAAAATAATTCGAAACGGTATTTAATTAAAACCTGTGAAATTAGTGAGGTCTCGGCATTTTCTTATTTTCTGGTTTTGTAATCGGAACAATTTAAAAGCATTTTCTTGATAATATACATATAAAACTGTTTGAAACTAAACTAATTTGTTGGCTTTTTCTTTGATAAACATTAAAAAAACTTCGTTCCTTTTTGTTTAGATGCAGATAATGCTCGCATCTTGTAAGATTTTAAAGAATTTTTTTTTTGAGCTTATGTGTTGACATTCCTTAAGTGGTTACTGACTTGTTTTTTTATTTGTTAAAAAATATTTGAATTCCGATTGTGTTTAGAAATTCTTTTTTTTTTGTAAGGAAGTTTTTAAAGAGTATATTTCAATTAATTTTAAACACAGCAATGTTTATCTTTTCGAATAAGTTTTTTTGCATCAGTAGGCAGTTAATAAAGAAAATTGTTTTTAGAAATTTTTTTTTCTTAAAGCTATTGTTAAAGAATATTTACAACCTAACAGGATATTTGTTTTTTAGCAAATAAAAAAAATCAGTTATTTTAAAAATCGCCTCTGTTGTGATGTATAGAAATTTAAAATGTCTCACTGTTTTTTTTTGTACGTTAATTATTTTATTTTCCTTACTTATGAATCATCCTGAGCTATTGGCATAAAGACAGCACAAGGGATGGATCTAGAAACAACTGATTAAAAATAAATGCATTGTTGCTTACATTTTGTTTATTCGTAAAGTATATCTGACATGCATATAGTCATCAAAGAGATCATATTCCCTTGATTGTATCTTATTAAAATATAATATCAGGACAGTTTAAAAATAATTATAAAAACAAAATATAATATATAATATGTTCAGTTTGGGTATTTGAGATTCTGTGCATGCTGCTTTTCAATATTCGAATTTCAATAAGAGAATTTCACGAAAAACTGGCTAACTCTAAAATACATTGGGGTGAGAAGATTGATGGATGTTTAAATAAGTGAGGAGGCTTGAGGCATGAAATAACAGTAAATAACTAATTATAGATAACTACTGGAAATAGTAGATAAGTACTGGTTTAAGTAACTAATAGCAAATCGATGGTTATAATAAATATAAAATCGATGCTACTGGTCACAGTTAATAGCAGGTTAATATCAATTACTCAAAAATATTTGAAAGGTGTATCCTTTGGATGAGTAATGCTGTTACTGCTTTTACTTTTGCATAACAATATTCTGAAAATAATTATCTTCAAGTTTATTATTGGACACTTTCAGTCTCATAAACTAGAAAGGGAATGTCAGGTTTATACTATTTGTAACTAGTACAACACTGGACAAACTTTCCCAGTTCATTTTTTGCCTTTTTTGGGATTATTTAAGAAGATATTTTTCGTTGTCATTTGCTGGTCTTTAATTTGTTGAGAAATTTTCAAATGAAATTGGTGTGATCACTGTCTAGATAGAAAAGCTTAACACAAAAACTTTATTTAATTCATACACCACTCTTCTTCAAGAACCGAGAATTGACATCTATCTCACAATTTAGATAAGGGGTAAGACAGAGAAATTAACTGTTTTCCTGTTACGAGTGTAATTTTAATTTGGTCATTATGATTTTTTTGATAGATAATTACTGGTTTTAAAAATTATTAGTCATTATATTTTATGTTTGCTGATTATTTTATTTGTTGTGTTAAAATACCAAGCACCTCGATAAGATAATTTGTTGTTAAAAATGATCTATATGCAATGCACTCAGCGTTAGATTATATCACAAAGGGGACTTGTTATATTACCGCAACATTGTGCCACTGTAGTTTGGAATTGTTCACAAAAAGGGATCCATTTATCAGCTTCAGTTAGCTTAATTTTTGACAGTAAAATCCAATCTCTTGTCCTGCGTGAAATATGAAACAAGTTGTTTTTGTGATGTGCTTTTAATATCAACTTCAAAGTATTTAAATGTAGTTTTTTACTGAATTCTTCAATTCGAAACATAATAATCCCCTACCAAGCAATGTATGATTTATTAGGCCAAAAATATCCTTTCTTTAGAGTAGTTATTCATTCATAAACTGCGGTTTTTTAAATATTTACAGTTCATCTATGATTCAAGATGCAATAATTTTTCTCCGAGTTGTTTCTGGTTATAATTGTCAATAAATATGAATGTTACGAAACTGTTATGAAGAAATGATAATTTTGAATGTCATTTAAATAAATAAAAATAAATATATCAAATTTGTAAAAATTTTAAAAAAATTAATTGTTTTTACTATAATATAAATTCGATTATTTGAAAACATCCAAGTCCAGCGAATGAAACGATTACTGAAAATCATTCGTGTACCTAGATTTGTTTCTAGCATAATGCTATTTTCATTCGTTTTAGCTAAACGAACAGGAATAATTTTATTTATGGAATTGCTCGTGTGTAACTACATCAGCCGACTTTCTTCGGCAATTAATTTATAGAGGGATCCTATCATTCTTATAAATACTAATTTTGTGCGATCAAGAGATTGTAAATAAGAATAAGTTTAGGAAAATGATATTCTGTTCTAGAGACACGTTCTTGACAACAGGCAAACAAAAAATTCATAAAAAATGTTTTTAAATATGATTTTTTTTACACATGAATTTAAATTTCTCTCTCACGTTAAATAAAACGTTAAGTAAAATGTTAATTATTTCGTTAAAGTAGACACTTGGGAAATATAGTACGGCTTTCGATTTCATTGAATTCAAGGAGAAATTATCTTTGTTAATTATAATAAATATATTTTTCTTGCAGTACAAAAGTAATGCAAAAAGCAAAAGAATAAAACATCTGATTCTATGTACTGCAAAAGCATTAAAACTGTATTTACATAAGAGGTCACGCTCTTAGAAATGTAAAATTGATGTTATGATAAAATTGGAACGTATCTTGTTACTAATTTTTTGTGTAAAATAATATAAGTTTCGATTTTAAATGAATGGAATTAATTTGTTTTAAAAATGGAAGTATGAAGAAATGATCCA
>BPLQ01009926.1:61723-154550 GCA_021605075.1 Caerostris darwini
GACAATGAAAATTACTTTAAAGTTTTTATTTACTTTTTGGATGTCTGAAATGTAAACTTTATGCAGAAAGAAAAAAAATCCTATAAATTCAAAAGAATTCGAAATGTTATATAAATCATTCAGGAACCGAGTTTACGAATAGTTCATCAAATTCGCTTACAATCACCAAAGCTAATAGGTAAATCGCCAAATCTAATAGATAATTGCCAAAGTTAATAGATAAATCACCAAATCTAATAGATAATTGCTAAAGCTAATAGATAAATCGCCAAATCTCATAGATAATTGGCAAAGCTAGTAGATAAATCGCCAAATCTAATAGATAAATCGCCAAATCTAATAGATAATCGCCAAAGTTAATAGCTAAATGTCTGGGTGCATATCATAATCACTTTCAAGGCTTGAATTTATGTCCTCTTCATACACAAATTCGGTTTCTATACTATTTTTGAACTGCGAGTAAATTTTTTGGAGAAAAAAATGAACTGTTGTCTTTTGCTCGGATCAGCTTATATTCGGAAATATACAGTAATTATTAACAGCAAACAACTTCATCTTAAGAATATCGCAAAAATAATTATACAGTGCTGAAAAAATTCTTTCTACACTTTTCATCAACATTAAACATATCTGAATAGTAATTAAAAAGAGAACGTGATTGGTTATCGATTTTGTCAAAAATGTCAACAGATCTTAAATTAATGTACTTTTTATTATACAGTTTTAAAAGTTATTTTACCATCGATTATTGTTCGATATTATTTACAAATTCATATAAATAAAAAAATGACACTTAGTATTATTTAATAATAATAACTATTATGAACAATGATGTTATGTATAGTAAAATATGCAAACGCTTTAAAAAACATTTGACTATCACGTTATAATCATGACGTTTGTTTTTATTTAATTCATTAAAGCAGATGAGAAATTTAACATAATGTAATATTTAACAAAAATTATCTTCGCAGTTATATAAGTTAATAACTACTGTTAATATATTACATATAAGAGATACAAGTTTATTCATAATATCTCAATTTATATAACGTAATATTTTGAGCTTTTATATTTGGGAGTTAAGGAATATTTACTTATTCATAAAATCCTTTTCTAGTATATAACATTTTTTTTGTTTACCGTTTTACTGTTACACACTTAACAACTAATAAATGCTTATAAATAAATAAGTGAAGCATAATTCATATCTTTCATAATTCATATCTTTATACAGTATGCATAATATATTTAATCCTAAATTCTATATCAAATAAACAACTGTTTCTTCTATGAAGTAATTATTTTAAAATAAATAAATCATGCATCTGTCAGCCCAGTTATCGGAATTGAAAAATAACTGGGGTTATAACTAAGATCACATCTCTAAGTGTTCCATAGTAACTGAAGAAATAAAATCAGTCCTCATATTTCCCAATAGGCTCCAGTGGTCTGATGGCTAATTGGCTAGCGCTCTGTCCTTTGGAACGACAGGCTTCAGGTTTGAATCCTGGCTGTGACAAGGATGTTTCTTCGGGGTTCAGAATCCACGTTAAACAGTAGGTCCCGGTCTAATTATCCAAAGTGTTCACAAAATGACCAATAAAACAATGGATAGAGCTTATTGGTTTTTAACTAATAAGCTCTATTCTTTTCTTCAGTATGCTTTATTCTTTTAGATAGAGTTAGTAATATTTAACTCTTATAATTCATTATGTACTCGAAAGGCATTTTAAACATCTGCACTTTGCCAGCGTGATAGTATTAATATTATCAACTTAGTATTATTATTTATTATAGTATTATTAAGTTGATAGTATTATCAACTTGAATAGTATACCGACTTATGCAAATTTCCAAGATATTTTGAATTCTTCAATTAATCTTTAATAAATTTGTTGGCGGTATGTATCAAAAGTAATTTGAATAAATTTAACCAACATAAATAACCTACACAGTATACATCTGTTGAATTTGTCCTTTTTCAAAAAAGTAAAACATTACGAAAATTTAGTAATAAAAAAAAGAATCGATTTTGAGAATTTCATTTTCGTTTTATTCCCTAATTTATTATCTGTTCTTTTTAATGTATGACTTATTTAACTACTCCATCCGGAAATATATTAAAATGCCTTTTATTAAAAGGATAAGTAGTTTTAAGTGACATTTGCCAGTCTTTTCCCAGCTGATGGTGTAAACATTCGTTTTCGCTGAAACCACGATTGTTGACTCTTTGTTAAATATTATCTTTGTATTTCTCCGATTAAATGTCAGCTGTAACTTTTGTTGGTACATTGGTTTATTTACACTTGAGCATGTTTTCACGTATTCTTTTTTTTTTTTGTAGCATTCAGTTGTATTTTTTATATTATTCTTTTGCATCGCATTAACTTTTGAGGTTTCATTGTACACTAAGCGTTTTTATTCCAAAAATTCCTATAGCTGGTGATGAAATGAATATTTTTATTTAAAAATCAATTTCAATTTTTTTTATACAAGTTGTCTGATGATAACAAGTAATATAAAAAAAAAAAAATTTAAATTAATTTCTACTTAGGTCGTTCATTTTGTTCCCTCCTTGTCTCAGACTAAAACCCAGAATGAAAAAAGAATCTGAAAAATACCCTTTTTTTCCAGCGGTCTACACGCTTCGCCATTGACGGCATTTATTCTTAAATTTATTTCCTGCTAAATATCATATAAGAGAAATTTTTTTCTCACATATAAAACTAAAATTAATTAGTAACTAAATTAGTACTAAATTAATTAAGTAACTTAATTAAAACTAAAATTTTCCTCTTACACCTGGCGCCATCTATTGGTAGATGATGCAACTTAAATCTAAAAAAGCTCAAATTAATTAATTAAATTTAATCAATGAATTAATATTTGAAAAAACTGTATTAATATCAAGTGTCCTCCACTACAAGTTCAAAAAAATGTATTTGAACTTGAGTGGCAGAATAACTTAACGAATTATTACGAGAATTTTATTAACGATTGAAAGTTTGAATAAGATATATATATGGAGAGTGTGAGCTAATAATAGGAATTGAAAAAGTAAGTAATAAATGAGATATATCCCCAATTGAATGAAGATTGATGTTAAATATTTGAAAGAGAGGGAAATTGAATATTTAAAAGTTTTCTCAAAATGAGCAATTTGAATTTAATGTACCTTCATGCTAGACATAAAAAAATTTTTTAATTGCTTTTACATTGTAGTTAGTAAACAATTTCAATCTAAGGTTATTTAACTAAGCAGTTTATTAAAATTTATTTTTTTAAATTAAAAATATAAAAAGTTTCAAGGTTTTTTAGATGTGTAATTTAAATATATTGTTTAAAAAAAAAAATAAAAAAATAAAAAAAAATAGTCTCTCAACTTTAACTACACACTGATTAAGAAAATAGTTTAAATATAAAAGAAATTTCAATATCTTTTATGTTTAAATTAAGAGAATCACAGATTGAACAGAATTATTCGAAAACGTCTTACGCTACTTATGTTTGAATCTTCGTTACTCATGTATTAGATGATTTTTTAAAAATAAACACTATTTCTATGGATTAAACTAAATACTTGTTTAAGCAAGCAGTCCATATTAAAATGTATCTGAATTCAGAATACATGATTTGTTCGGAAACAAATACTAACTCATAAGGCAACTGTCAATTATTTTTTGAGTTAATTTATAAATTTAATTAATTGACTTATTTATTCACAGAATATATAAAATAATCAACAATAATATGCACTACTTGAATCGACTGCAATATAGATAACTAGAATGGTGGCTTTAACTACTTTAAATATAACAGATCCAGTAGATGAAAGTGTCATCCATTAACGTCAAGTTGCCATTCTAGTTGTAGATCATTTATTTTAGTTAACAACGCGTCACTGACTAACTGCATTTATCATTAATTTTTTCTAACAAGCAGATATCTAGCTGTTTCATGGGAAGGATCAATTGGAACCCCTCTTATAACTAATGTGTACATTGTAATTATTAATTGCCATTAGTTACAATGTAACTAATAGCAACACATTTATGTATCGATGAATTTGATATGTATACTACAATGTCCAAAAAGTAAGACCAATTTTCAATTTAAAAATTCCTGAGCTTCCAGAATTTCAATTTTCTTTTCTTTTTTAGGTTGCTGGCACTGTCCTTGATATCTGTGTGAAATTTGACTTCAAAATACTCATTAGCAGGTACGCAGTAGATCTACCTCCCCGTGGTGCACCTGGTAACACTTTTAAGTGGCTAAAAGATCTACAACTTGGTATTGTTAGATTAATGAACTCTGTTTCAGCATGTTTTGTTGTATTCTCTGTTCTTTTTTATTTTTCGTTGTTCTTTTTTTTGCTGTAAGTATTCATAATCTGCCATTGGAAATAAAAAAAAATATTCATTAGTTGTTTAAGTTACGCTTCTCTTTGTGAGACGCTATAACTTATTCCGGCGACTTTTGAAATGTCTGAGTTAATTCAGCAAAGAACTTGCATTAAATTTTGTTTGCGGAAACATATAGAATGCAGCAAATGGCATTCGGTGAGCATTCCTATATCAAAAAGAAATGTTTACAAGTGGTATAAACAGTTAAAAGAAGGCAGAGAACGCGTTGAAGACGAAGAGCCCTCTGGTCGACCATCAACCTTAACTGACGAAGCACACGTCCAAAAAATTAAAGATTTTGTGGTTGCAAACCATCGATTTACAACTAGAGACCTTGCTGATGATGTTGGAATTTCAATAGGATAGGTCAATTCCATTTTGGGCCTCAAACGCGTCAAATCTCGATTGGTACCGAAAACACTGAATGCGCCAGTTTACACTGCATTGATTCTTTGTGACTTTTCCGAGAAGGGGATAACTTTTAAGGCGCTGAAATAAATTTGGAAGAATAAATAAATAGATTTTGAAAAAAATATATAATTGGTCTTACTTTTTGGCCACACAAGTATATTGCTTTCTTAACATCGGTGGACGTTGTGTTCGCATTATGCATGATGATGAAACCGACAGGCGAAGGACGGACATTTCAAAGTAAATGCCCCACATTTGTGTGTCGTACGCGTAACAGACACCCTGATTATTGGAGCGATATTCTATCCACACATCGTTATAATCGCCATCAAGTCTTTTCATTTTTGAAAGCAGTAACTTTCTCATGTGGATTTGAAACTCACTTTACACTTTACTGCCAAGACACCATACTGCCTCTAGGAAGATACAAATACATTGGCAAACAGAAAAGTTTAAATGGCTTACTTATCAAATAAATTTTCAATTAAAAAAACTCAAAAGAAAGATGACCAAATTTCGTATAAAATGTTCATTTTATTAAAATATTAAAAATTTTATAATAAATATTATAATTTTTTTATTAATCCACATCAAGAACATCCTTAATATATGTTTTTTACTCATTAATTATTTCATAATAGTTTACAAGAACAGTAATTTGAATGTCCTTAATATTTACCATATAATAATAAAGAATATCCTCAATAATTTATAATTTAATTTTTCAAATAGGAATAATCCTTCAATAATCGTTTAAAATATTTTAACATGGATTTATAGAAGAATAAGGGAAAGTCAAACTAAAGAAAACCTTTGATAAAATACCTGAAATAAGGGTATAGAAAAAACTATAAGATACCGTTGTTCCCAAAAGAAAAAGCATTGACTTAAATTAATTATAAATTTAAGCCGCACTAGTAAATAACTTTTGAAATGCAGAATCCAAAAAGTTTTGGAAAAAATAGTATTGATTTTTTAAATTTGTCGTCTATAATTTTGTTCCTTTAAGATTCATTTATTAAATCCACTGGTAATTGTATAGTAATTGTTAGCAAACATAAAATCAGTAAAATTGAAATATTATTAATTTATTAAAAGTTTTACTTTTATAAAAAAAAATACTTGAATCCTATAAATTTTTATTTATTTATGCATTTGAACGACATTCACCTATATTTATCTTTACTTTAAAGTATTTTACATTATTCAATAAAATTAATAATGCCACTCTGTTAAATTTCTCTTTCTACTTACATTAGAAACTTCATATATATTTCCTTTTTTGGGAACTTCAAAAGTTTGAATTTATTCAAGAATTTCAAAAAGTAATGCTTATATTAAAGTTCTGATAAAAAATAGTTTGAAAGCTATCTTGCATCATGTGTAAATTTAAATTATCTTGCATCATGTGCAATTAATGCTTTTCAAGAAAGCTTCGAGAAAGTTCGATTGCCCAAAATCACCAAAGATTTAATGCAATCTGTAGTCAAAATTTTCAATTGTGATTTTTTAATTTTGAAATGACTGTTTGGCTTACATTTATAGAATAAGAGCATTTACAAGGAACTAGATAAACTCAAAGAAAAATTATTTATGAAAATAGAAATTGATTAAGAGTAGACAATTACTAACATTTTTATAAATTATGTTTATTGGAATGTAGTTTTTTCATTTAGTGTTCTTTTAAAATTCCTAATTATAGGTGTTTACTAATAATAAAATAATTTATAAAGTATACAGTGGCAAAAAATAGACGGAAGAATTTGCCGTCAAAGATTTTTTTAATTATATTAAAGATACATTTTACATAAAGAATATTTCAGATCCTTTGTCCTATTATACTCTTGAACACATAAAAAATAATATTAACAAACTAATATTAACAAACGCAAAGATTTTGATTTACAACAAACGTTACTTTAAGGCATTTTATATTAATCTAAGAAACGGTAAAATCATGTGATAACATTTAATTTGTTTCTTACAAACAACAAAGTGAAAAGGTTAAAATAAACAAACAACTTTAAAAAAAACGACACTAGCATTTTTGCGTGACGGCGTTAATTATTTGTCAGCTTATACAGTATTTTCTTCCATTAAAAAACTGTTTTTGCCGGAGATCTTGGTTACGATTCTAACGGAAGCTTTGAAGACAAATGCTGGTTAATTAGAAAGAATGTTTTTAAAGGGATGAAAAAAGAATTCATTTGGTTTGATGATATAAGAAAATAATTCGAAACGGTATTTAATTATAACTTGTGAAATTAGAGAGATCTTGGCATTTTATTGTTTTTCTGGTTTTGTAATCAGACAATTTAAAAGCACTTTCTTTGTAGTACGCATATAAATTTTTTTTACAAGTATTTTGATGGTTTTTCTTTGATAAAAAAATAAGAAAGTACTTCGTTCCTTTTTGTTTTTATGTAGATAAAAATTACATCTTATCAATTTTCAGCAATTTTTTTAAGCTTATATGCTGACATTTCTTAAGTGATTACCAAACTTCTTAATATATATAAAAAAGGACTTGTTTTTTTTTTAATTGTAAAAAAAATATATTTGAATTGCAAGTTGTGTTATCAATTCTTTTTTTTTTTTGCAAGGAAGTATTTAAAGAGTATATTTCAATTAATTTTATACCGAGTAATGTTTATCTTTCTGGACGTAATTATTTTTTTCCCATCAGTAGAGAGTTAATAAAAAAAAAAAAGAAAACTGTTTTTATAAATTTTAATTACAAATATTCTGTGAATAAAATAATCGAAAGATTTTTCATAAAGCTATTATTAAAGAATATTTACAAGCTAGAGCAAGACATTTGTTTTTTAGCAAGTAAAAAAAAAACATCATTTTAAAAAACTCATCTAACAATCATTGTAAAAAAAAAAAATGAAATGTTCTCACTCTATTTTTTTTCTATGTCGATTATTTTATTCTCCTTACTTAAGAATCACCCTAAGCTATTGGTATAGAAACAAGCACAAGGAATAGAAGGCGAAACAACTGATTAAAATCAAATGCATTGTTTTCTACATATTACTTAAGATCTTTAAAATAAATATGACAAGCATATTGTGAATTAATGTAACATATCCCCTTGATGGATACTTATTAAAATACAGTAATGTGAAAATTTATTAGTAATTACAAAAAATATTAATAACACAAACTAATAAATATTTCAATTATTAAAAAAATGCAAGAGTCAGTAGAAAAGCGGCAAAATTATTTACTATAAGACAAAAATGAATTACTTTTTCTTCTGCAATTACATCATAGTTCAATATCTTAGTGGACATGATAAAGCTTAACATATTTTTTTAATGTTAATTCGTCTTCTTTATAGAGTTGTTCAATTGGGGTAAAGGTCCCATCCATGCAAGTTTTCAATGTTAGAATTTCAGTAAGCGAATTTTATAAAGAGTTGCTAACTCTGAAAGAAATTGGAGCGAGGATATTGATTGATGTTTAAATAAGAGATGCGAGGTTGCTTGAGACTTGAAATGATGCTAGTCACAATAGTAATGAATAGCAAATTAATAACCACTGACCACAGTAAATAACAAGTTAATATCAGGTACAAAAGATACTTTAAGGAACTATCTTGGGAATGGTTAACACAGTTGATGTTTTTGACTAACAATGTTCTACAAATCATTATCTCCAGGTGTGTTAGTGAATACTATCAGTCTCATAAACTAGAAATGAGATATCAGGTTTATATTAGTTTTGTTTCTTCAATGTCTAGAGCAATATTGAACATGATTTTCCAGTTGATCTGTTGTACTTTTTTGGGATTTATTTGTGGAGAAATCGTTTTGTATATCATTTATAGGTCTTCAATTTGTTGAGGAATTTTGAAATGTAATCTTTCTTTCTCTTTACTTTACACGTAAGCGTAATACAAAAAAAATTTAGATAATTCAAGAAAAAAAGAATAACCATCCATCAGATGACTGAAATCTGTGATATCTAATTTCTCTGTTTCTCTATTGTTTTTTTTTTGGATGGTGAACTAATAATTGTTAAAAAGGCTTTTGATAAAGACTTTTACCAATGCAAATGTAATTTAACCATTTTGATTTTTTTGATAAAGGACAATTAGTGAAAGGAATTTAAGAATCATTAACCATTATAATATTTTGTTGTTTTAAATGAAAGGCATTTCGAATTAAGTCACTAGTAGCTATAAATAATAGATATACTGTGCATTCCAGCGTTATATAAGTTATATAACGCCATGCACAATATTGCTATGTGTTCACCACGCCATGTGTTCACACGCCATGTGTTCACCATGCACAAGATTGTTCATTTAAGTTGTTCATTAAATTTTTTGTACCTGATATTAAATTGCTATTTACTGTGGTCAGTGGTTATTAATTTGATATTCATTACAATTGTGACTAACATAACTTATATAACGCTGGAATATAACACGGACGCTGGAATGCACCATATATCTACATAAATATAGGCTACAAACTACAAAAGGATCCACATTATGCCATTGTAGTCTACAATTGTAAAAAACAGAGAATGCCTACATTAGCTTCTGTTATTTTATTTTCGACCGTAAAAACAAATGACTTGCGCCGTTTGTAAAAAAGGTATTCATTTAGTTTATTATTAGTAGGTTTGTATTGATATTCACCTGAATGTATTTAAATGCACTTTGCAGAACAATTCGGCAATTCGAAGCATAACCACTATTTACAGAGAAAAGGTGCAATTTATGGTTTTCTATGTCAACTAAGAGTTATAAATTATAAAAAAGAACGTATAAAATTCTGAAAGAATGTTATGGTCTAGAACACTAAATGAGAAAGATGACACTGTTACAGGAGGAGAAATTTAACTTTTAGCTTCAGGTCAGCGATAGCTATTATTCGAATAAATTAAAGGTTAGAATCTAGTAAGTTCTGTAGTCAGTTAGAAAGTGGTTTTGTTAAAGAGTGGCTTGCTTTCTCATACGAAAAAAAATGTGATATGCAAAGAAATGTAGGCATTTTAAACTGGGACATTTATTAACAGTAGCTACATGGAAATCTAATGTTCTTTGGACCATATTAGTAAGTTCAAAATGGAATTTCCATCAATACTGTATAATATACCAGTAGTGTATTTAATTCGAAACAACGACTACAACAAAATACAAAGCAATAATTTATATCTAGGTTGACGCTTATCTCTGATCTAAACCCGTAGAAAACATATTGGGTTACTTGTCTCGCCAAGTACAAGAAATTAATAAACAATGTCTTTAGGCTTTTTAAGTGGAACTCGCCGTTTTAAAGAAATAGGAAAATACTAATTATTGGAACAATTTAATTAAATTATTTTCAAGTCATGTATTTCAAGTTATTCAGAAGAATGGTGGTGCAACGTAATCCTAAATTAGCTATAACGTTTTTCTCACCTGTGTTCTAACAATTTCGCTGCAGGTATTTGGGACATATTATTTATAGCTCTGCTCTTGTTCATCTAAATCAATCTCTCAGATACAGATTACTAAAAAGTATTCAAATATTCATGTTTGTAAGGAAATGTTTCGCTGAACTACGTTAAAAAAAAATACAATTTCACACAAACAAGCAAAAGCCTAGTCTCAGTTTTAATATATTTTTCATTTTAGAAAAAGGCGTAAAACACAAAATCTTCAACAAAATAAAAAAAGCGTATCTGTGAGAAATCGTATATTTGTTCAAGCGGTGAAAAAGTAATAAGCTTGTAGTAAATTTTCACTTAATTTGTTTAAAGAGAGCAATAGTTTTTCTAATTAATTTTGTAATTACAACGATATTTGTTTCTACATGATTGTCTCGTTATTTCGGGTAGATTTTCTAATTTACAAATATTATGAATGACTTTTGAAAATTCTTTTATAGTTAAAAATGTATTATATTTTAAAATATTTAATATATGATAACATATTTTTATCAATAGTGCTTGACTATGATTCCAACTTTCATATAGTAATGTAATACTTTTGCTTATAATTTATTTTAGTGTGAATATAATAAGCAAAACATTTGATTATTAAATTTCATGTAAATATAATGTGGGAAGAAAAAAATTTTTTATCTATCTTCCATTTTGGTATAGTTTGCTTTTAGTAAGCTTCATCATTTTATTTAAATCTAACGTTGTAAGTATAAAATTTTCATGTGTGTTCCAGTTTGTACCCAGTATTTTAAGTGAGCTCCATCAAGAATCCTGTACTTCATAGACGATTGTAAAGTTTTTTAGAGTTCTAGAACTTCTGTTTTTATTTTTCAGGTCATTCAATTACTTTTTAAAAATGTTCCTCAGGTTTTTATTGCCTCACGTGGCCCATCACAGAACACGAGAGTAATAAAATAGTACAAACACTACAAACTGCATAGTAGTTGGGATGAAACTTGGATGAAGTAAAAGGAATTGTATACAATTATATATAAGAAATAAATTAAATTGAGAAGAAGTTTACAAATAAAATTATGTTTTTCATAGAATTTCACATGTAAACCATCCAAATAAAGGCATGTAAATATGTTTAATCAACAATTTAATTAAAGTCAATTCACATGAAATGAAAATAATTTTTTGAATTGGAATGGAAAAAATGGAGATTGATCATGGTTTGATTTAAAAAAAAAAATGACGATTGTGATATTGAAAAATCAAGTGATAAAAAGTGATAATATAAAATTATAATTTATTTAAATAATAAACTTTTGAATTTCTTATTTCAAATTAGTCTTTTCCTTAAAGGTTGTAAGTATATCCTAGGTATAGCATACATTCTAAGTTTTCATTCTTTAAAAAAAAGAATGAAACACTTAAGATGCCATCCTTATTCGTACGTGCACTTCAATTTTTTGAGGGACATAATAGCAAAAAAATACTGAGGTAATAATTAAATACTTGACACAAGGCGAATGCATTCAGCTACTATGCAGATAAGTGGGGTTCGATTTCTCTGAAGCTCTACTAAGGCAGTCATTGTGTTAAGAAACAGAGAACCTCAGTGGAGATTGTGGCAGCTTATGATAATATCTCGCATTAGCAAGCAAATTGTTGGGGAGTGTTTTGGACTAAGTTTTTCTCTTATATTAAACCAATACCAAGAAGTAACATCTGAAAGTATTTTCTTAAAGGACCTAATTTAATTTTCTCAGCAATGTACTGTTCGTGATATTATTAGACGTGATATATATTATTAGAGTTCGCTGACATATAAGAAACTAAGTACCTAAGTGTAACTTCAGTATTATAAAATGCATAAAATTGCAAGTATAACATATTGTAATGGTTAAATGGAACATAGCAGCAGTTTTTAATGGTACAACCATTAAAAACTCCTCCTATGTTCCATTTAACCATTACAATGACCAAAGATGAAATTTGATCAGACCGATTTGGTTATGGGATATTTTGATCAATCCATGTTTCTTAGATAAACTAAATTCAGCGCATGATTTTGATCATGTTGTTATATGACATCATGATAAAGGATTTAAATATTTCCATCGAATGAATCAACGTCAAAAAAATTTTAATGTCATTCCTTGTAACTGCTGTGACAGATTCATGGCAAATTCAGTGCTAATTACAGTGCAGTAAAATAAGTCTGATATAATACATTTACATATCTACTAATCAAGTAAATGTTTCAGGGTAAACAAACCCACTTTTGTCAAAAAGTTAGCATGTCTTAGATTTTATGGATTTTATTTTCATTAGAATACAAACTATTTTGAATTTTAAATAATTAAGTTTTGAGAAATGTTTTGTCCAACTTTATTTAAGAAAATGTACAAAGATCTTTGCTAAACAAGTTTAAATTTACAATGTTGTGCAAAATTATAGACATTTTCCATATAAATATTTTTAATTATTCATGGAAAAGCAAATGATTTTTTATTTCTGCTAATTACTATGTTTATATTAAAGAATGCAAATAATTTATCACACAATGGTAATTTATTTTAACTCCAGGGAAAACATAGATTTCCAATAATCTTCTGAAGCAAATGACATTAAAGTTACTTTTATGATCAAGAAGTTATATCTTTGAAACATTCTCATTCTCTGTAATACAAACACTCGGCCAAAAAAATTAATGGACTTAATTTTCTAGAAAACATAACCTACAGTGTATTGCTGGATTTCTTATGATACAAAAGAAACTTTTTAAAGTTGGAGGTATAAATAAAATTAAAAAAATATCAGGATATTTAAAAATTTGAAAAACTCGTATTTTCATTTAAGGCAAGCTTTGAATTTATTTGAAAGTTGATATTTATTTTTTTCGTTACACTATTTTGATCAGCATAGGTTTTGAGGTCATGTTTTTTTTTTAAATATAGCAAGTAAATTTTTTTCATCTAATATTAACTGCCATTAACAGATTTTTTTTCTGGAAAAGTTCATTCTTGTTTACTTATGAGGTTATTTAATTATAAAAAGTGTCAAGAACATATTTTGTTGGCAAACATCTTTGTTTATTTTCTCCATTCTTGAAAACACTAAAAAAAAATAATAAAACTGTAACAATGTTTCTAAAATGCGTTAAGGCATGCTTTGAATTTATTTGAAAGTTAATGTTTCTTTTTTTCGTTACACTATTTTGATCAGCATAGGTTTCGAGGTCATGTTTTTTTAAAAATAAATTTTCATCTAATATTAACTGTTATTAACAGATTTTTTTTCTGGAAAAGTTCATTCTTGTTTACTTATGAGGTTATTTAATTATAAAAAATGTCAAGACCTTTTTTTGTGGGCAAAATTTTTTTTTTTTTTCTCCATTCTTGAAAAAACAAAAAAAAAAAAAAAACTGTAACAATGTTTCTAAAATGCGTTCTTTTTTACACATGCAGCTACAGTTTGCTTTCATGTCACTTAAAAAACAATGTCAATTATTTCGGTAAAATAGACTTTTGGAAAAGATAGTAGGGCTTACGACATCATTGAACTTGAAAAGCTTCCTTAAGAAGAAATTTTCTTTGTTGTATCATTGTAAAATACTTTTTCTTGCAGGACTTTTTATTTTTGTGATTAAAAAAAGGATATTTTGTTCTTACCTTGGGATATAAAGTAAAATTTCTATATAAGTGTTTTGGAATTGATCCAAGCTGTATCAGGGTTCACTTAAGTTCTTCATGCAAAAATCTTTTAAAGTGAAGAAAAAAATTTTTTTTCATCTCTTTTTTTTTTGCATTTATTAAATTTTCTTTTAAATTAATTTAAAATTCTTATTAAATTTTTTTTTAATTCTTTTTTTTTATTTTTGCTTTTTTTTATTTACCTACCTGAAAACTACAGAATTCTGAAGTGAAAATAATTTTCTCCAATAGAATAGCTAAATTTTACTTTTAATTCTTAATTAGTTTAAATTAAGGATTTAAATACTTCATATTCTACACATTTCTGAAATTCTTTACTGCGACAGAGCATCAATTCTATCAATTTAGGTAATTTAATAAGGAATATTCTAGTTAATTTAGAGATGTATTTATTAAAACTATATGAAAATGAAAGGTTTTTAGCATTCATCAATTATTCTGATATTGTCTGCTTATAAAAAACAAGAACACAAGTGATATCAGGAAAAAGATTCTTCTTTCACCTGTCAACAAAAATTTGTGCTAAGGTCATAGTCAAAAAAATATTGATAATCCTATACTGTCTTGACAAATGATATCTGAAAAAATCTTTTGTCACAAAGAATTTAGGCCCAGATAATAAATATACTTCGACATTCTGAGGCCGAACATCAATAGAAAGATCGCTGCAAATACTTGTTAAATTAATAATATTCGCCATATTGAGGTAGTTTGTTTTAAAATAATGTTAGTCATATTTAGGAGGTTAGTTGCAGTAATTTTCATAACTTGATTCATTGATTTATTTAATGATATTCTAATTCGGGACATTGTATTCATTCTAATTTGAATATTCTAGTTTCAGTTGTTCCAAGAAATATTAAAATCTCAATAGCACATATTTAGTAAAGCTAGGCAATAAATTCTGAAGATTTTAGGGAAAAAACCGATTTCACTAATTTCCAAAGTGTCCAGTGTCCGCTGAGAGTTTCTTGAATTTTCGTAGCATTTATAAACAAGGAATGCCTTTGTTAAAGGTCAAATTCTTCTTGAAAGTCGTTAATTTACAATGCCATCTGGACAAACAAACCTCTTAAAAATACATTTGTTGTTGTTGTTTTAATCCATAAAGATCATAAAACGTCATTTCATTTTATTTTTAATTTTTTTTTTCAAAGTTGATCAGTTTAAGTGTCGCAGAAATTTTATACTAAGAATATCTTCAGACGGTATGACTTCCTTCAAATAATAATTATATTTATTTGTGTTTGGAAGTATTCAATTTCGCTATTCCCACTCGTGTTTTTCTATCATTTTTAAAAGCTTTTGTTGAAATGGAAACTTTGCTTGCCTTCTTCGAAAAAAAGAAACTTAAAAAAAAAAAAATTCTTTCTTGAAAAAAATATTTAAGAAAAAAAAGAATTTAATCTACGCAAGGGAATGTTGGTTATATTTTTATTAAATCTTACTTTTTTTTAAAGAGGCCAGTTTATTAAATTATTGAAAATAATTTTAAAGGAAAAAAATTGCAAATAATATCAAAGCAAGCTATTATTTATCTTTCTCCTTCAAGCTGAAGATAAATTGCAAATGGATAGTTAAAAATGATGACTTAACTTTTTAATTTAATGCTTAAATATATTCAACAACCATTAAAAAAATGGACTGTTTTCTACCTAAATGATTCTGAATTTCATTATGACTTAATTTTGTTAAATAATACGTAACACTCAGTGGTTTAGTGTTATCGCCGAAAAAGTATAAAAATGCAATTATTTTAATTCAAATTTATTTTTTTCGTAAACTGCAAAGAATGATTTTATTGAATTTTCTGATTACATTTTTTATCAATACTCTTTATGCAATGAAAAAAAAAACGCTTTCGGAATTAAAATAAACATAAAACTAAAACCAATGTATATTAAATGAAAAATAAATAAAAAGTATTTCTAAAGGCTGTCCATTTTGACAAAATGTTATTTTAAAATATGTTATTTATGTTATATGTTATATATGTTATTTATGTTGCAACTTATGCAATATTTTATAATTTTTTATAAAATCACTAACAAGTATTTAAGTTTGAATAAACAACTAAGATTACAGTTCTTCATCAATTACATTTTTTTAAATTGTATAAAAGTTACCATTTTTTTAAAAATGATATCAAGTATCTTAAAAGAATGAATAAATGAATAAATTTACTCATTTTAATTTGTGTAATAAGTAATGTAAAAAAATAGAAATTTTTATAAAATTTTTTTTGAAATTCTAGTAAATTAATTTAAAAGACAAATATATATAATGAAAGTGTTTTTATAATACGAAATATCTTTTGAAAAGTAATTTGTGCAGTTTTTACAATTTGTTCCTTAATTGATTCTGTCATTTTTATTCTAATTTAGATTGATATTATCTATCTATACAGTAATATCTATCCTATTTGGAATGGAACTATTATCAAATAATATTTTAACCTGTTATTTGAAATAAATTAATTACTAAAATTAATTTAACAAAAATTAAATATCCTTTCATTTAGTTGTTTCTTAACTCTTATCTGGCAATTCGATTCATTGTAAAACAGTGTACTTATTATTGCCAAGTCTACTCGTTTTCTAAGATAAACCTATAGATTTAAAATTCCCTACACACCACCGTACCTATATCTATCTATCTATCTATCTATCTATCTATCTATCTATCTATCTATCTATCCATCTATCTATCTATCCGTCTACCCCCCCTCTCTCTCTCACTGTACATATATATATATACATTAATACTAAAAGAATATAATTTTTATTTTCTAAAATATATAAAATAAAATAAAAAAATTGAATCTCATAAGTGGATAATTTAAATCCAGAAGATCATTATTAATACATTAATTGATTTAAACTTTTTACTTCATTTCATCCCGATTTACAAAGTGAGAATTCATTCTCCGAACGTAATTAGGCTGTACAAATATTTATTCATCGAAAACTATTTGCAAAGGAAAAGTTCCAAAGATCACTTTAAACATTCATGCCAGATTAAACCCGATTCCAACCAATAAAGCACGCAAATTCAGAACCAACAAAAGTGCTTTTTTTCCTTTTGAAAGTAATACATTTCTCTGCTGTTGAAATTCTCAAGGTAAAGTTTCTAAATGCTTCAAGCTTGAAAATGAAGAATAGAAATATATATTTAGTTTAATTTGCGTAAATGGCAAATCCTTTCAATATCAAATAACAAATTCTACGAATTTCTGTTGTGTACATTAAGTGAAAAAGATTAGCTGTTAAAGTGAAATGATTCTGCATTGATTCGACTAAATATTGTTTGTAGAAAACTACATAAATTGATTGCTCAGTATAAGTATAAGGAATAATGCGAATTTACCGTAGAAAAAAAAATTGTTTATATGCATTTCAATACTGTAAAAGTTTTAAATAAAAAATAAAATGGGTCAAAATAATATATAAGCAGTAAAATGAATTTCAATTAGTAGAATATTAGAGGTCTTGATGGTTTGAAGATGGATGAAGGTATTTCTGGTTTATTTGCAAATGATATACGATGCGGAAACGACAATGTAGAAACACTTTACTTTTTTTTAAGCTAGTCGTAGAGATATATGTTTTTTTAAATTTTAAAAATATTTACAAATTTTTTTTTGCATACAAATATTTTTCAATTAGATTCTTCTATGGCTATAACGAATTATTTTTGTCTTTATTAAGATATATTTTGCAGTAAATATTAATATTTTTCCAGTACAGTGAACATTATTTTAATCCGTGATTCTTTTTTTTAAATGAAAGTTTGAAAAATTCAATATATTTGCATTTTGAATCTGCTAAACACATAAAAGTACCAGTAGGTATTAAAATACATCAGTAAATAGATCCCACCTCCATTGGAAGCTTTTATGTGATCCAAATCTTATTTCGATTTTGATTTGAATGGAAACATAGTTATTATTATATGGTGATGAAAATGTTAACCCACTTCAAATATTTCAATAGAGTTCATTTAGTTGCAAAATATACTTAGATGTTCAAATATATTTTTCCTTAAATGTTACCAGTGAATTTTTTTTGAATAAATGTAAGATATAGCATTTAGAACATCTTATATAACGATTTGAATTAAAAAATAGGGCCACAAAGTCAAATTAAAAATGTAAAATGTGAGAGGTTACGATTTGATGACATTTCGTTAATTTCACAAAAAATCTTAATTTTTTGATAGAAATACTCATTTCATATATCAAAGTATTGCTTTATGAGTAATGGGCTTCATCATTTTTTTTTTTTGGAAAAAATCCAAAATATAAAATATTTTTGTTGGAAAAGGAGGCATAAGAATATAAAGATAAATAAATTTGCTTTATATACTACTTTAAGAACCTAGAATGAATAATGAGTCGTAGTCAATCGAATTCATTTAAATATTTAGATCTTTACTCAAAAAAGAGATTGAAAATTTAGAGTAAAGTTCCTAGCTTTAGATTAAACGTTTTTTTTTTATGTAAATAGGAAGAAAGGTTGTTGTAAAAGCAATATTTTATATATTTATGATATATAAGATATGTTCCAGTTGATCGATATTTATAAGTTCAGAATACAGATCGACTAATGCTTGTCATTCACACACCTATCACCATTGGAAGTCAATGACATTGTATAGCAAATTTATGATTGAGAAATTATTATATTCCTGTTTCTTGAAGTTGCTAAATTCAAATTAAAGACTAACCTTTGGTGCTAGTGGATTTCTACTTTTGACGACAACTACCTTGTGGTGCTTGTATATTCTTGACTTTTTGCATTCCACTTTCTGGGAGTCCCAAAGTTCAGACCATAGAAAAATTATGACTGATTTAAAGGTATTTGTTTTTCGATTTTCTTCTTTTGAATATTTAGACATGTGCTCTAATTTTGCAAACTTTAATCATGTTTGAAAAATATTTAAAGCTGAGTGATTAACATATTTCAATAACATTTTTTAAATAAAAAAATCGATAACCTTTATATATATTAATCTTCATGCAGACGGTACCAGATTTCGGTCTCAGATGTTTGCCTTTTTAAAAGTTAAACAATTTTTAATCCATCTTTTTTTCGTATCGTTAGTTACAAACAAGTTTTGAACAAATTGAGTTATGAAGTGCAGGAGTTTCAAACTGCCTCAAACTTTTCCCGGAAATCCTTCATTTCATTCACATACTGAAGGAAGTTCTACTTACAAATATTGTTAAAAAAGAACAAAGTTGCAGATTTGATTTTTAACATAAACATCGCTGTTGAAATTCAATTTGTTTCCTGTATGTTATTCTTTCCCAAAAATACTTTAAACTCATTCGGTACGATTTTTGAAACTCAAGTATTCGAATCTTCTTTCAGTTTGGCTAAAGTCCAACATTTCTGAGATGTTTTTCTTTTTTAATTTGATTTCCATTTAATGGCATTTCCTTTTTTATTCCTAACATATTTAATGGGTACATTTTAGCACATCCGCATGTGAAAAGGATTCCTTAATGCTTTTTTGCTTCAGATAAGCTCCGGTATTATCTTTAATTTAAGATAGTGTACTTAGTGCTGCAATGTTTAAATTTGCAACTTCTTTTAAATGAAGACTTTTTTTTTTCTCGTGAAAAAAGTTATTGGATTCGCTGAATTATTCTAAGTGCGGTGAATTCTTAACAAGAATGTTTTGGTCTTAACAATTTTAATTCATTCTTAGGATTATTACGTTTTTTTTACTTATAGGAATAAATGAAAAAAAATTCATTTGTTTGCGAATTAATTCCAGCATAGCTGTAGGCATTAGAAGTATTAGGTTCTCAGCATGAATTGTAATTAAGAAATTAACCAAAAAACTCAGCTTTGCAATCTTATCAACACTAATGTTTCTGTTAATGAATGCTGAGTTGAAATTTTTTTTATTATTAAATCAGGATACATGTTTAAATAGTAAGATATATATTTGGATTCGATGAAAGAAATTTTGTATATATGTTTATATTCTTAAATACTGTAGGAGTTTGAAGAAGCATGTTTGATTTTCAAAGTACTAAAACAATGTCGATAAACTGAAATAAATATGCCTTTTTATAATCAAGTTCTGAATACTTTTCAAAAGATATAAAATTTTCAAATGTATTAATTTACTGCTGCGCCCTAGAATTTAATAATTTACTGTATTGATACGTAATATGTTATGTGGTCAGATATATATTTATTATCAAATATATAAATTTATTATATTTTAGTGTTGTCAGTTCGAACTGGCTCCATGTTGGGCAGGTTCGAGCCACACGGGCTATATTATGGGCCAGATTATAGTGTTGTGGGTTGTGCAGTTGGATTGAACTGGGTGAGATTGGGTTGAGGTTTGAGAACAAGCCGCTTTATTTACACGCGCACAAACAATACATACACACAAAATCCTGCAGACAATATTTAACACATTTTAAGACATACAATTAACGATTCCTGGACGGATTTCAGGAATATTTCGGATTTCCGAAAATAAAGATACTCGGCTACTTATTGAATGCGCGAAATATACTTCTTCTCTGGGTGAGAGTCTATCATTGTATTAGCAAGCGTATTTGTTATTGGGGTTCGGTTTTTAAAGTTTTTAACAATATTCAACGAAATTTCACACCGATAAAATTCTCTTTCAATTTAAATTAGAAGGCTTCATATAATTCCATTCCTTCGGAGCTTCCAAGGTTTTAATTTAATCAAGTGCTTCAAAAGGTAATGGTTATGTTAAAGCTCCGATGATCACCAGTTTGAAAACTATCTGACATCACGAATAAATTTAGATTGGTGTTGGAATATTATATCGCTATATCGCTTTTTTATTTTCTAGCTTTATTGAATGGAGTCTGATACCGAGTAACTAGCGCTTTTTAGCTCGGTTCTTTTGTTTTTTAATCCCGGTGGTGTTATGGGGTTTGTAGTTGTTCAGATTCGTCGTTAAACCGTAGGTCCCGGTGTAATGTGACTGTAGGGCATTAGTCGTAGGACTGAAAACCCTACCCTGTCAAAAGAAAACATCACCTGTCTCCAAATTTTAAAGTAGACAGATGGTCTTGGCCCACCATGGGGCTGTTACGCCAATAAACTCGAAGAAGAAACTTTATTGAATAAAATATTTCGTATACACTTAGCCATGGAGTTATTCGTGGATTTTTGTATAAGATTTGGATGCACATCAAATTAATTTAAATTATTTTGTTAAATGAATATTTTCATTTTTCTGTCAGACTCAAATGTTCGCTTAAAAAATGCTAATTCGTAAGTTATTAAACAGGAAAAGACTTACAAAAAACAGCTAATGAAGTCCATTGTTAAATATACAAGAAAATAAAAACAAGAGAAACAACGTACAATCAATTAATACAAGAATTGTGGTCTTTTTTAGAGAGTTGTTTCGAAAAAACATTTTTGGTGACAATTTTCATTAATCTTGTCACCAAAGATTTAATGAAATTTGTAGTCAAGATTTTCAATTGTGATAATTGGACACATAAAAACAATGATATTAACAGAAAAAAATGAGGTACACAACAAACATTACTTCAAAACGTTTTATATAATCTAAGAAACGGTAAAATCCTGTGATAAAATTTGTTTTGTTGCTTACAAACGAAAAGCGAGGAATTTAAAATAAATAAATAAACTAAAAAAAATTACACTAACATTTTTGCGTGACACCGTTAATTATTTGTCAGCTTATGCATTACTTTCTACCATGAAAAAACTGTTTTTGCAGGAGATCTTGATTACAATTCTAACGGAAGCTTAGAAGACAACTGCTGGTTAATTAGAAAGAATGTTTTTTAATGGGAGGAAAAAAGAATTCATTTGGTTTGATGATACAAGAAAATAATTTGAAATTGTATTTGATTAAAACTTGTGAAATTAGAGAGATCTCGGCATTTTCTTATTCTCTAGTATTGTAATCGAAACAATTTAAAAACACTTTCTTGGCAATATACATGTAAATTTTTTTGCAATTAATTCGATGGTTTTTCTTTAATAAAGATTAAAAAATACTTCGTTCCTTTTATGTAGATGAAAGTCACATCTCATCAATTTTTAACAGTTTTTTTAAGGTTATATGTTGACATTTCTTAAGTGATTACCAAACTTCTTAATAGATGTAAAAAATGACTTGTTTTTTTAATTGTAAAAAAAAAAAAGAATATTTGAAATGCAAGTTGTGTTTATCAATTCTTTTCTTTTTTGCAAGGAAGTATTTAAAGAATATATATTCAATTAATTTTAAACAGAGTAATGTTTATCTTTCTGGAAGTAATTTTTTTTCTTCAGTTGACAGTTAATACAAAAGTGTTTTTATAAATTTTAATAACAAATACTCTGTGATTAAAATAACTGAAAGCTTTTTTTTCATAAAAAATTTTTTTTTTCATTGTTAAAAATATTTACAACCTAGATCAAGATATTTGTTTTTTAGCAAGTAAAAAACATCCAATCATTTTAAGAATCTCACATATACTAGTTTGATGTATAAAAATTGAAATGTTGTTACTGTATTTTTTTATATGTTCATTATTTTGTTCTCCTTACTTAAGAATCACCCTAAGCTATTGGTACAGAAAAAAACCCCAAGGATTAGAAGTTGAAACAACTGATTAAAATCAATTGCATTGTTTTCTACATTTTACTTAAGATATTTAAAATAAGTATGACAATCATATCGTGAATAAAGACTTCATATCCCCTTGAAGGTAACTAATTAAAATACAATAACATGAAAATTTACTAGTAATTACAATAATAATAATAAAATTAAATCTAAAGTAACACAAACTTATAAATATTTCAATTATTAAAAAATACAGGAATCAGTATAAAAGCGACAAAATTATTTCCAATAGGACAAAAATCAATTCCTTTTTCTTCTCCAATTACACTATGGATCAATATCTTAGTGGGAACCGGAAAAGTGTAATTTTACTTAAAGTAAATTCCTATTCGTTATTGAATTGTTCAGTTGCAGTAATTATGCGTGCATGCTAATTTTCAATGTTCGAATTTCAGTAAGAGAATTTCATAAAAACTTGCTAACTCTGAAAAAGGTTGGAAACAGGATATTGACTAATGTTTCAGTAAATAAATTAAGGATGCTTGAGACTTGAAATAACTGTAAATAGGCTGGTTCTAATTGTAATAAAATAGCCAATTAATACTTACTCACCACAGTAAATAAAAATTGAATATCAGGAACATAAAAATACTTTAAGGAGCAATCTTGTGCATGAATAGCACAATTGATGCTATTACTTTTGAGTAACAATCTGCTGCAGATGATTAACTTGAGGTTTGGTAGCGGATACTTTCCTTCTCAGAAACTAGAAAAGAGATCTGAAGTTTATACTAGTTTTGTTCTTCAATAATTAGCGTGATATTGAACTAGGTTTCCCAGTTCATATGTTGTACTTTTTTGGATTTATTTGAGGAGATACTATTTCGCATATGATTTGTTGGTCTGCAATATTTTAAGGATTTTTGAAATGAAATCTTTCTTTCTCCTGACTTTATTGGCCGGTAGTGTAAAAAAAAAGTTAGAGATTTCAATTCTTCCAGAGCAGAGAATAACCGTCCATCAGACAATTGAAATCTGTCATAAAACTGAACTGATAACTGTTACCAGTGCAAATGATTTTTTTCGATAATGAACTAATAACTGTTATCAGTGCAAATGTAATTTAGCCATTTAAATTTTTTTTATAAAAAACAAATGATGAAAAATGAGTTTTAGAACAATTATCCATTATAACATTTTGTTGGTTGTTTCCAAATGCTACATATTGCATCCACAGTGTGTCATTGTAGTCAACAATTACGAAAAACAGAGAATACCTTCATTAGCTTCTGTCAAATTAGCTCAAATGTTTCGAGCCTTTTGAAACAAGAAACAATTTGTTTTGCGATGTGACTTTTGATATTCACCTGAATGTATTGAAATGAAATTTTCTGAAGAATTCTGCAATTCGAAGTATGACGACCATCTATCGAGAAAAGGTTCAATTTAAGATTTTCTTAACAACTCTTAAAATATCTTACGTACACTTCATTTTTTTTCGGAATATAATAGGAAAATACTTCGGGATAATAATAACACATTCAGCTAATATGCAGATGAAGTGGGGTTCGAATTCTCTGAAATCGTTCTAATGCTGCAGTCATTGCTTTAAGAAAAAAAGAACCAGAGGGGAGATTTTGGCAGCTTATGCCAATATTATCTAGTTTAATTATCTAATATATATCTATATATATTACCCATATTTCACATTAGTAATCAGATTGTTGATGAGAATTTTCCTAGTTTTTTTTCAAAATATTTTAAGGCAAATACGTAACAGCAAAATATTTTCAGGTAGTAATTAAATATGTGGCCCAGTGGGAATGCATTCAACTAATATGAAGCTGAAGTTGTGATCGAATTATCTGAAGTCGTGCTAATACGAAAATTGCTTTAAAAAATGAGCCACAGGTTGAGATTGTTGCAGCTTATAAAATATTTCGCGTTAGCAATCAGATTGTTGGTGAGAGTTTTCTAAGTTTTCCTCTTATATGAAATCAATACTTAGAAGTTACATCTGAAATTTGTTTCTTAGAAGGCATAATTTCCTCTTCTCTGCTCTGAACTGTTCGTGACATTTATTAGAAGCACGTGATAAAAAAATGATATAAAAATTAAGTACCTGGATGTAACTTACAGTTCAATATTATAAAATAAAGAAAACTACAATTATAATATTTTAAAATGGATGAATGGAACATTGGAAGAGTTCTGCATGGTCAAGTACAAAGATTAAATTTGATAAGAACGATTTGATTATATGATATTTTGATAAAACCAAGTTTCTTATATAAACTAGATTCATGTATTCATGCATTTGAAACATAATTAAATCAAAGCATGAATTTTATCATGTTCTTATATAACATTAAGGCAAAAGATTTAATCTTTTCGTCAAATGTATCAACCTCAAAAAAATTTAAAATGTTATCCCTTGTAACTCATGTGGTAGATTCATGGCATATTCAGTGCTAATTTCACTGCAGTAAAATAGATATTATGATATACTTACATATCTACTATTTAAAAAAATGTTTCTGGTAAAAAAAAAAAAAAATCTGTCAAAAAGGTAGTTAGCATGTCTTAGATTTTCCAGTTTTTATTGTCTTCAATGGAATACCAACTTTATCAAATTTTAAATAGAAAGTTCTGTGCAATGTTTTATCTAAATTTATTTAAGAAAATATACAAAGATCTGTGCCAAAAAGAGTTTAAATTCACAATGATGTTAAAGAATTATAGGTATTTTCCATATAAATCATTTTAATTATTCAAGGAAAAGCAAATGTTTTTTATTTCTACTAATTACCGTTTATTTATTACACAATGCAAATAATTTATCATACAGTGGTGATTTGTTTTGTTTGAGGAAACATAGATTTCCAATAATCTTTTGACGTAAATGACATTTAATTACTTTTATGATCAAGGAGATATACATTTGAAACATTCTCAATCTCTGTAATACAAACACTCGCACCAAAATAATAAATTGGCGATAATAATAAAATCTAAAAATATCCGGATAGTTAAAAAGTTGAAAAAATAGTGCTTTCCTTTAAGGCATGTTTGATTTTATTTGAGAGTTAATATTTCGTTTTTTCGTTACAATATTTATATCAGCATATTTCTGAGGTCAATAGTATGTAAAGTATAGTAAGTAAAATTTTTTTATCTAATATTAATTGCCATTGATCGATTATTTTTTCTGGAAAAGTTCATTCTATTTTACTTATAAGGTATTATTTCTATTTACTTATAATTATAAAAAGTGTCAAGAACACATATTTTGTTGACAAAAATCTTGGTTTATTTTTACATTCTTGAATACATTAAAAAAAAAAAAAAACTGTAAAAATGTTTCTAAAATATGATATTTTTTACACATGTATTTAAAGTTTGCTTTCATGTTCCTTAAATTACAATGTCAATTATTTCGGTGAAATACACTTTTGGAAAAGATAGTAAGGCTTTCGACTTCATTGAACTTCAAAAGTGTCATTAAGCAGAAGTTTTCTTTGTTGTATTATGATAAAATACTTTTTCTGGTAGGTCTTTTTATTTTTGTGATTAAAAAAAAAAAATTCTTTTCTCTTACCTTGGGATATAAAGTAAAATTTCTATATAAATGTTTTGGAATTGATCCAAGCTGTATCAGGGTTCACTTAATTTCTTCATGCAAAAATCTTTTAAAGTGAAAAAAAAAATATTTTACATACCTTTTTTTGCATTTATTAAATTTTTTTTGCATGCACATCTTTTCGTTTCTTTTTACATTTACCTACCTAAAAATTACAGAATTCTGAACTGAAAATAATTGTCTCCTATAGAATAACTAAATTTTACCTTTAATTCTTAAATAGTTTAAATTAAGGATTTAAATACTTCATATTCTACACATTTCCGTAATTCTTTACTGCAATGGGTGATATAATAGGAAATTGTTTTTTTTTTGTGCTAACCTGCTGCAACAGAGCATCAATTCCATCAATTTCAATAATTTAATAAGAAATATTCTAATTAATTTAGAGATTTATTTATTAAAACTATATGAAAATGAAAGACTTTTAGCATTCATCAATTATTCTGATATTGTCTGCTTATAAATAACAAGAACACTAGTTATATTAGGAAACAAGATTCCCCTTTCACCTGTCAACAAAAATTTGTGCTAAGGACATAATCAATAAACTGGACAAAATATCACAAGGTTGTTTTTTCACAAAATATTGACAATCTTATACTGTCTTGACCAATGATATCTGCCAAATCTTTTGTCACAAAGAATTTAGGCCCAGATATAAATATACTTTGACATTCTGAGGCTGAACATCAAATAGAAAGATTACTGTAAATACTTGTTAAATTAATAATTTTGCCATATTCATGTTCGTCATATTTAGGCAGTTAGCTGCAGTAATTTTTGTAAATTGATTCAATGATTTATTTAATGATATTCTAATTCGAGTCCCTGAATTCATTCTAATTTGAATATTATAGTTTCAGTCGATCCAAGAAATATTAAACTCACAATAGTACATATTTAGTAAAGCGAGGCAATAAATTCAAAATGTTTCTGCCACTTTTTGGCTACTTCTCAAAATTAGAGACTTTCAAAATTTTCACATGGAAAATGTTTATGAATAGTTAGAGGAAAATTGTCCTAGAGGGAAATCGCCTGAGAAATTAATAAAAAAACACAAAAATTACTTCAGGCAATTTCAAATTACTTAGAAAGTGTTTTATTCCATAATGGAAGAAAAATCAATTAAAGAAAAACATTTAGAATGATAAAACGTTTCAAATGACAACATTTAATATGCAAATCAATAATTAATTGAATCAATAATTAATTGGAAAATTTCGCAATTCTTGATTATTACCAAGTTTTTTGAAATTTACCTAATGCATAATACTTATATACGTTTTTTGATATTAATATATTATTTTATATTTAGGTAATAATGATAATTTGTTTAACCTTGGCATTTTCAACTAGGATGTGTAGACGATGTCAGTTGTTTTTTTAATATTTAGTATAAATCAGTGAGTTTCTTTTACATTTATTTTGACCACGAGCATGTATATATAACAAATGGTATATATAACAAAACATAACTTTTATGGATAAATTGAGCGTTTTTATGCGCTAGATGTTATCGTTACCATGGTCACTGACACCAGTCTGGTAATAGATTTTTCTATTAAATTAAAAACTTATGGTTTAGATTTTAATGTTCTTCATAATAACTGTTTCAAATTTTAAAAAATGATTTTGCATCACTTTTGATCTCTTTGGAGTGACAAAGTTGGACCTTTCTTGTTTTTCTCACTTGATAAAATAACCGAAAAATATCTAGAAACTAATTCTTTGGAAATTAATTAAGTAGGTACTCTGTGTAATATTGAATCTGTTGTAAATATGACTCATTATTGGCTAATTATATACGGTCAAACACACGATATTAAGGAAAAACGAACAATTTATTTCAAACAAATTTATCACCTCAATTTAATTAAGATAATCACAACCATTACAACCCATTTATTCACCAATATATTTTGAAAATGCTTTTTAAAAGTTTAGAGAAAAACCGATTTCACTAATTTCCAAATAGTTCAGTATCCTCTGAGATTTTCAGGAATTTTCGTAGTATTTATAAATAAAGAACGCCTTTTCTAAAAGTCAAATTCGTCTTGAAACTCGTTAATTTTCAATTCCACCTGGAAACCAAACCTCTTAAAAATATATTTACTGTTGTTGTTTTATTCCATAAAGATAATAAAAATTCATTTAATTTAATTTAATTTTTAATTTTTTTTCACAGTTAATCAGTTTAAGTGTCGCAGAAATTTTATACTACTAAGAATATCTTCAGACGGTAAGGTTTCCTTCAAACAATAATTATATTTAATTGTGTTTGGATGTATTTAATTTCACTATTCCCATTCGGTTTTTCTATCATTTTTAAAAGCTTTTGTTAAATGGGAACTTTTTTTACTTTTTGGGAAAAAAATATCCTTTTTTTTTTTTTTTTAAAGATTTTAATCTTCGCATAGGGGTGTTGGTTATATTTTTATTAAATCTTACTTTTTTTAAACGCCAGTTTATTAAATTATTTAAAATAACTTTAAAGCAAAAATTATAAATAATAAAAAAGAGCAAGCGATTATTTATCTTTCTGCTCCAAGCTGAAAATAAAATGCAAATGGATAGTTAAAATTGATGACTTAACTTTTTAATTTAATACTTAAATATATTCAACAACCATTAAAAAAAATGGACTGTTTCTTATCTAAATGATTCTGAATTTCATTATGATTTAATTTAGTTAAATCATACGTAACACTCAGTGGTTCAGTTTTATCGCCAAAAAAGCTTTAAAATGCAAAAATTTTAATTCAAATTTACTTTTTTCGTAAACTGCAAAGAATGGTTTTATTGAGTTTTCTGATACCTTTTTTTTATCAATACGAGTTATGTCATGAAAAAAATAATGAAAATAAAACAAATGTATATTAAAGGAAAAGTAAATAAAAAGAAGTTTTTCTAAAGGCTGAAAGATAGTTTCTTGTCCATTTTGACAAAATGCTATTTTAAAAATTGATGCTGCTACTTATGCAAATGTCACATTTTATTCTTCATTAAATGACTGTTTTTAATTCACTAACAAGTATTTAAGTTCGAATAAACAAATAAGATTACAGTTCTTTTTCAGTTACAGTTTCTTTTAATAGTACGAAAGCTATCATTTTTTTAGTGATGCCAAGTAACTAAAAGATATAGAAATAAATTTGTTCATTTTAATTAGTGTAAGAAGTAATGTAATTTTTATTACAATTTTTTTTTTTGAAATTTATGTAAACTAATTTATAAGTCATATAAATATCTTTAAAAGTTTATAAAAAATAAAATATCATTTTAAAATTAATTTATGTAATTTTTTTTACAATTGACATTTTTATTTTCCATTTGAAATTATATTATATATCTATTTATTTTATTTGGAATTGAGGTACTATAAAATAATGGTAGGTCAATACTATACATGAATTTAATAAAAATAAATATTTCTCAATTTAGTGGTTTTTCTACTCTTATTTGACAAATTCGATTCATTATAGTACAGTGCACTTATCACTACCAAGCCAACTCGATTTCAAATTTTATTCGATTTCCAAGAGAAACCTATGCTTTTAAAATTTTCCTAGACACCATCGTACCTATATCTATCTAATCAATTTATATATATATATATATTAATACTTAAAAATATAATTTTTATTTTCTAAAATATGGAAAATAAAAAATTTGAATTCCTTAAACGGATAATTTAAAGAAGTAGAACATCATTAATACATTAAACGATTTAAACTTTTTCCTGCATTTCATCCCGATTTCAACAAACTGGGAATTCATTCTGCCAACGTAATTAGGCTGTACAAATATTTATTCATCGAAAACTATTTGCTAAGGAAAAGTTCCAAAGACCACGTTAAACATTCATGCTAGATTAAACTAAATTCCATCCAATAAAGCACGCAAATTCAGAAACAACAGAAGTGGGTTTTTTCTTCTGAAAGTAATGCATTTCTCTGCTGCTGAAATTCTAAAGGTAAAGTTTCTGAAAGTGCCAAGCTTGAACTGTATGATAAATTCAGTTTAATTTGCGTAAATGACAAATCCTTTCAATATCAAATAACACATTTTACGAATTACTATTGTGTATGTTAAGTAATAAAAAAGATTATGTGTGCAAATGTTAATGATTGTGCGTTGATTCCACAAAATATTGTTTGCAGAAATTAAATAATTTGACAGTTCAGTATAAAGAATAATGTGAATTTCCATTAGAAATATATAAAAATATGAAAATAAATTTTTTTTATGTGTTTCAATATTGTACAAATTTTTAAATAAAAAAAATAAAATGAGCCAAAATAATATATAAGCATTAAAATGAATTCCAATTAATAGAATATTAGTGACCTTGGCACTTTTGAAGACTTTCCTAGCGTATGTCTTGTGGGCGATGTGTTTGTTGCCAAATGTTATACGGCACGGAAATGATAAAGTTGACTTTCCTTTTTGCAAGCTAGCCGTAGAGATATGTTTTTAAAAATTTTAAAAATGTTACTAATATATTTAATATGGCGAGTGAATGAACGAAGGAATTTTTAATGGCACTGAATTGTGTATCAATATAAATACAAGAGGATGCATGACTGTTGTATTACTCATCAGTTTACAGACAATCACTTGGATTTATTGTGTTGTGTGGTATTGGATTTTACTTCCGTGTACCCTTAAAGCACTTTGGATGAACATGGAACA
The DNA here is from genome assembly GCA_021605075.1 of Caerostris darwini. Classification (NCBI taxonomy): domain Eukaryota; kingdom Metazoa; phylum Arthropoda; class Arachnida; order Araneae; family Araneidae; genus Caerostris; species Caerostris darwini. Next base: position 92,575 of record BPLQ01009926.1, read on the forward strand.
AACAGTGACATATCTCTGAAGTTTTAGGCCCTGCTACTTTGTCTTACATTTCAAAGGTTTTCTACTGCTATATTTCAACAAGATAACGCAGGATAGCATTGATTAAAAATTCTTCGTCAACCTGATTGCATTGCAGACTTGTCCTGCTGGTCCTTGCTCCGATCTGTTGCCTATTTAGCAAGTCTGGCCCATAACTGGAAAACTGCTGGACCAGCTTAATACACTAAATAAACTATGGTAAAGTGTCGAAGTATGAATTGACATACGCTAAGGACACATTCAAAGCCCTTTTGATTCAATACATAGACATTTAGCAATAGTTACTGCCAGCTTTGGCGGCTACATAAAATAGTGATTTGTGTAGGAGTCCCTTTTAACTTGGTGTTATTGTCAACTAAACTCGATTTTAATATCTCTGTTATTTCTTGTTGCATTTTGAATAATCATCGGTGTATATAATATAGTTGAGTTTATCAATTTTCAGTAAAGATTAGTAGTTTAAAATTAAGGTAGATAGTTGAACTAAATTCAGTAAATTTACTTTAAATAAAGACACCCTTTCGTAGTATTTATGTAAAATAATGTTTTCAAATATTAAATTTATCTTAAAATTTAATTTTTGTTGCAACGTCTTCGTCTATATTAGATAAATAACGCCTTCAAAAAGAGGGCCACTTTCAGGTTCATAGGAATACTTTAATTTATATTTACAAGCTATATATATATATATATATATATATTATTTTGGGTTAATAAATTACTTACTTAGAAAAAAAAGAAGATTATAGATATCAATTTGATTCACAAGTGCAGTTCACTCCAAGGCCGGAGATTTTCAGTGTTCTCGAGTTTGACGAAGGTAATGCCCCCGATCTGCGGTGTTGCACCGCAGATCTAAATTATCACACGGTGTGATACACAAAAACACAAGGTCACTTTACAAACAGGTAGAATCTCCTGCATGTTCACTCACTTAGCAGAAAAAGAGAAAAAAAAAACAGTTCTTGTCTACTCGTCGCAAAACACTTTCTCTTTCCTTCTCCAAAAGCCTCCATTTAAGAAAATCCGTCAAGAGGGGGTTGGGTTAATTTCCTTCTTAAGGACCCTCAACTTTCTTCTCATTGGAGTGTACATTTTCTCAACTCATGGTCTATTATAAATTATGACGCAGAAACTCTGTTGCAACTGTCTCTGCTCTGCTCTACTGAAATTTCAGATAGATATTTTGCATAATTTTTAGTAGTATGCCAATGCTTGCTGAATCATGTTGTGGTGTTATATCTTTTTATTTAAAAGAATTCATTTCATTAATTGAAATTAATAATGAAAAACAATGAATACATCTACATGTTTGGAACTTTTCTATAAAAGAATATGGTTAATATTGATTTCTATTTTGAAAATGAATAAAAGAAAATGCCATGGTAAAATTCTGAAAGAAAAATTTTAAATCCATAATGCTCTATTAAGAAGAGATCGATGCTCTTTTCAAAGATCGATCTCTACTTTAAGAAAATAAATAAGAGACAATATTTGACACATTTAAAATTATATAATTAAAGATTAGGGGAAAGGTTCCACTACAAATCCGAAAATAAAAATGAGAAGTACTGTGAGATATTAGAACTTCGACAGAACTTGTCTGTAACCGCGGATAGTCCTGCAATAGTTCTTTAATGTTAAGTGTTATTTTGTAATTGCAAATTTTGTTTATAATTTATATTAAAGGTAATATGAGACAAACCGCCTATAATTTTTAAATTACTCTAGACATTGCCGTATCTCTATCTATCTATCTATCAGTCAATCGATCTATATCTATCTATCTCTCTCTCTCTCTTTCTCTCTGTATATATATATACTTTAATGCTCAGAAAATATACTTTTTCTTTTCTAAAATATATAAAATAAAACAAATTTGAATCCTTAAACGGATAATTCAAATAGTGAAGAACACCATTAATAAATTTAACGACTGAAACTTTTTACTTCATTTCATCCCGATTTTAACAAAGTGAGAATTCATTCTCCGAACGTAATTAGGCTGTTCAAATATTTATTCATCGAAAACTATTTGCTAAGGAAAAGTTCCAAAGATCACTTTAAACATTCATGCTAGATTAAACTCAATTCCAACCAATAAAGCACGCAAATTCAGAACCAACAGAAGTGTTTTTTTTTTGTCTTCTGAAAGTAATACATTTCTCTGCTGCTGAAATTCTGAAGGTAAAGTGTCTGAAAGCTTCGAGCTTGAATTGAAAGATAAATTCAGTTTAATTTGCGTAAATGACAAATTCTTTCAATATCAAATACCAAATTCTACGAATTTCTATTGTGTACTTTAAGCAAAAAAAGATTAAGTGTGCAAGTGAAATAATTCTGCATTGATTCAACTAAATATTGTTTGCAGAAATTAAATAAATTGATAGCTCAAAATAAAGAATAATGTGAATTTACCGTAAGAAAATATAAAAAAGGAATATTGTTTACATGCGTTTCAATATTGTGAGACTTTTTAAATAAAAAATAAAATAGGTCAAAATAATATATGAGCCTTAAAAGGAATTTAAATTAATAAAGTATTAGTTGCTTTGAGGCTTTTGAAGAGGTGAGAATCTGTACGCCAACTAATACGCCGGGATGCGTTAAATATTTTTCCTCTCAGGGGAGAGACTGTAAACTAAACGTTTCTCAACAGAAGTGCGGGGTTACACTGTATTCTCGGGTGAGAATATGGAGACCAACTGACCAGTTTTCCTAAACGACACAGGGCGCACTCTTTCCAGTGTGTAGGAGGAAGCATGGTCACAAAGTAAATTATTTTTTGACATTTATCGTGATTACTTAAAAATCCCCATAGTATTAATCATAATAAATTTGAAATGCATTTTTTAATGCATCAAAACTAGTGTTTTTGAAAAGAATGCACGGAAAAAACCGTAATGTACAGGAGTAAAAATCATAATCGTAACTGTATAACAGTAGTAATATTTGGCTCGTTAACTTTTTTATTTTAATTAATGAATCATTTATCAAAATAGAGCTATGCAGAAATCATCATTTTTTTTTAAGTTATATTTCATGTCTATATTTAGGATTATACTGCCAATCATTATAGCAACTATTAAGCATTATAAAGAACATATTTTTCATGACATTCCTTGTTAAAATACATTGAAAAGAGAAAGATTATTATATCAATTATCATCTGTTACCTTAACAGAATTTTTAAATACATGTCTATAAAATTTAATCGAAAGAATAAAGTTTCTCATCCACCTACTTCGCATTAAGTATTGAAATATTAATAGATGCAGAGCCAACCACTACCCCATTTATCCCATTTGTAATGCATCATAAAAAATTTTGTTTGAAAAGAAAGCACTGAAAGAACCGAATTCCCATATTTGGATCATTATTTTTTTTATTCTGATTTATAAATCGTTTATCAAAATAAAGCTACGCAGAAATCATTAAAAACTTCTATCTTATGTTAAACTTTATGTCTATATTTAACATTATGCTACCAATCATTATAGCAATTATTAGGCAATGGAAGACATACATTTTTCATGAAATTCCTTGTTAAAATACATTGAAAAGAAAGGTTATTATATCGATTATCACCTGTTACCCTACCAGAATTTTTAAATACCTGTCTATAAAATGTAATCGAAAGAATAACATTTCTCGTCCATCCACCTCCTTCGCATTAAGTATTGAAATATTAATAGATGTAGGGAAAACCACTACGCCTTCGTTCAAATTTTCCCTACTTACAGTAAATCATTTTCTTCTTCTAATAAACGCTCTTCCAAGAAATGTTCTTTTAACGATGCTGTTCGGAAAAGACGCTAAGTAAAAATTTCCCTTCAGAATTCCAAAGCAGGCTTGCATCGAAACGTGTCAAACGTCCCATTCTCCAAATTCAATTTCCCAAAATGTGCTCCCTTCCGCTCTAAATGAATAAAAAAAGGGGCAGCAAAAATAAAAATAAGTAGATAAGAGTTGAGCAGTTATTTTTTTCTTTCTCTCTCAAAGTCTTGAGGATCGCCCTTCCATGTTTGTCTGAAAGGTTCCGTCAATTATTCCGCCTAAATAGGCTCTTCGGGAAGATAGTGGCTTGTACTCTGAACCATGGGTAGGATCATTAAGCAAGAAGCTACTCGAAGACATTAACGATGTAGAAAGCTTCTTACTCTGCATCGTCTTTGCGGTTGGGGAAAGTCTTTTTTGAGGAGGGTGAAAGAAGTAAGAAGGTTGTTAAAAGTCATGATGCTGATAATATTTCAATGCCTTGGTTGCTGTCACTACAGATTATTGTAAAGTTCACATAAGAGAGGATATTGTATTATTTTTCTGAGTTTCAATAAACTTCATGGTAAAAGGGATACAATTTTTCTAATATTTTATGCATTTATGATTAAGAAATAAGCATATATGTAGCAATCCTTGTTACTGATTATGAGTAAATTTTGAATTTCTTGAAGATAAGATGAAGAAATTAAAACCTCATATGTTTAAATAGAAAAGAAAAAATATTGTGAAAACTTATTTTGCGAGAATACATGGAAATGTAATATTTATAAGAAACATAGAATGGGAAATTTTGTTTTAATTACACACAGCATTGCAATATATATAAATGAGAGAGAAAGAATAAATCTTCATCATAGCTATTAAAATGCATAGAATGAATAATTAGGAAGTCGAATAAAAGCTAATAAATTGTGTAAGAATTAGGTAAATGAAGACAGTTGTGGCATGGGCAATTGGAGTATGAATGGTTCGATCAATTTAAAGTTGCAGAGTTGAATTAAAAATAAATTAAAGTTGAATTAAAAGTACATAACTAAATATATAAATGTATAATTAGCTTTCACATAAACAGAAATATTGAGAAAAGTGCAAATAAAAAATTTATTTTCGTATGGTATGAAATTAACAAGTTTAACCAAAATTAATTTACCTTCAATACACACATGTACTATGTACGTGCAAGTAAATTATTTTATAAATTGAAATTACCTTAAATATAAAAAACTTTCCTATACAGAAAATATATAATTAAAATCTAAAAAGACAAAGAAATCTGTTGTAAGATTAAAATGACAATTTCCCACTTAGTCAGGGATAATTAAAGTTTGATTATCACAAATAAAATTAATCAACCTTGTATGAGAATTGAAACCCTTTTCATAAAATGTAAATCTTGCATAGATTAATATTAGCTTTGGATGGTTTCTTCATATGCCATGATAAATAATGAAGGAGGTAAAATAGCGGAGAGAATTACCCTCATTTCCGCAGGAACGAAAGTTTGCAATAAGTTTTTTAAGTATAATAATTTTAGATAAGAAAGGAATATACTATATTCTACTGGAAACTGAGATTCTTTAGTCCATCTAGCAGAAAATATTAACACTTTTTTTCAAAAGTTTAGTAAACAGGTCGATCTGTTAAGTCTTCGTCTAGCTTTTTTGGATATTTTGAAAAGAGGTGATGATTTAATAAGCATTTCAATTCTGTGTTTGTGTCGGTTGAAGAGATACAACGTGAATCGCCGCGCGCTTTGAAGGTCATATCTGTCGATGACTTTTTAACATGCATTGACGATTGGAAAAAAGATTGGTATAAGTGTATTATGTCCGGAAGGGATTACTTTGAAGATGTTGAAGTAAATTTTTAAGAATAAATAAAGAGTTGTTGAAAAAAATGGTCTTACTTTTTGGTCACAATAGTATATTAAGTTGTTATTATTGTGTTCCAGTATCTTAGGAAAATTAATTTAGCGAACCTGGGGGTGTTCTACTTTACGTCCATCTAACAAAAAAATAAACTTTAATTAATATCTATGAGACGTATTTACAAAAAAAAAAAAAAAAAAAAAAGAAACCCGAATAAGAATCCTGAATCCAAAATCCCGAATAACCACACTTTCCACATAGTACTTCTGGAATAACAGTCTTTCTTTTACACACATAATTAACATGCAATCATCTGCTTACCTTTAATCTTCCTTATCATTAATTTATATTGACTAGTGTTATACAAAGAGGCTGTAAATGTATTCCTTTTTCCACACGAAAAATAGTATAATACTGCGGAACTTTATCGAGAATTTTGTTCCATTTAAATAAAAATTGTAAGTTGGGCAAGTTGGGCAACCAGATTGTAACTAGATGGGGATGGGTTGAGGTACTTGAGCCACAGGTTGTAGAACTCACAGCTTTATTTATACATGTACAAACACCACACACATACAATTGGAGACATACACTATTTAACACAGTTAAAGACAGATTAGATTCGTAGAAGGACTCCTTTTCCAAGCCGAAAACCCGGAACTCGACTAAGCACAGGGAGCCCGAAATATATTTGAGTATACTGAGTGAAATATACTGAGTGGGAGAGTCTGTTTGCCAACTAATACGTCGGGCTGAGCTAAATATTTTACATGTAAGGGTGAGAGATTGTAAACTGAACGTTTCCCAACAGAGGCGCGGTTACGCTGTACTTCCTCTCGGGAGGGGAAGTCAATCTGACTAGTTTTCCTGAACGACACTGGGAGCTCTCTTTCCAGTGTGCAGGAGGAAGCATGGTCACAGAGTTAATTATTTTTTGATATTTATCATAACTGCTTAAAAATAAGAATAATATTAATCATAATAAATTTGAAATGCATTTTTGAATGCATCAAAACAATTATATTTGAAAGAATGCACGGAAAAAATCGTAGTATAAAACCATAAAAACCATAACCGTAACCATATAACTTTCGTAATATTTTGTTCATTAACTTTTTTATTTTAATTAATGAATCATTTATCAAAATAGAACTATGCAGAAATCATTATAATTTTTTTATCTTTAATTATCTTAGGAGAGTCTATTTAGGATTATACTACCAATCATTATAGCAACTATTAAGCATTGCAAAAACAGTTTTTTTCATAAAATCCATTATATTGGAAAGAAAGATTATTATATCGCTTCTTTATAGTATCATCTCTTACCTTACTGGAATTTTTAAAAACCTGTCTATAAAATTTAATCGAAAGAATAAAATATCTCGTCCATCCACCTCCTTCGCATTAAGTATTGAAATATTAATAGAGGCAGAGCCAACCACTACGCCTTCGTTCAAATTTCCCCCTACTTACAGTAAATCAGATTCTTCTTCTAATAAAAGCTGTTCCAGAAAATGTTCTTTTAACTATGCTGTTCGGAAAAATATTAAGACGCTAAGTAAAAATTTCCCTTCAGAATTCCAAAGCAGGCTTGCATCGAAACGTGTCAAACGTCCCATTCTCCAAATTCAATTTCCCAAAATGTGCTCCTTTCCGCTCTAAATGAATAAAAAAAGGTTCAGCAAAAATAAAAATAAGTAGATAAAAGTTGAGCAGTTATTTTTTTCTTTCTCTCTCAAAGTCTTGAAGATCGTCCTTCCATGTTTGTCTGAAAGGCTGCGTCAATTATTCCGGCTAAATAGGCTCTTCGGGAAGATAGTGGCTTGTACTCTGGCCATGGGTAGGATCATTAGGCAAGAAGCTACTCGAAGACATTAACGATGAAGAAAGTTTCTTACTCTGCATCGTCTTTGCGGTTGGGGAAAGTCTTTTTAAGGAGGGTGAATGAGGTAAGAAAGTTTTTAAAAATCATGATGTAGAAAATATTTCAATGTCTTGGTTGCTGTCATAGCAGATTAGAGTAAAATTCACATGAGAGAGGATATCATATTCTTTTTTTTGAGTTTCGTTAAAATTCACGATAAAAGGGATACAATTTTTCTAATATTTTATGCATTGGTGATTAAGACATCTAAAATAAGCTTACATGTAGCAATCCCTGTCACTAATTATGAGTAAATTTAGAATTCGTTGAAGATGAAATAAAAAATATAAAACCACAATGTTTAAATAGAAAATAAAAATTATTGTGAAAATTTATATTGCGAGAATATATGGAAATGTGATATTTATAATAAACATAACATGGAAAACTTTGTTATAATACAGTACACACAGCATTGCATTATATATAAATGAGAGAGAAATAATAAATATTCGTCAAATCTTTTAAAATGCATAGAATGTATAATTAGAAAGGGGAATAAAAGCTAATAAATTGTGTAAGAATTAGGTGGGTGAAGACAGTTGTGGCACGAACAATTGAATTATGAATGGTTCGATTAATTTAAAGTTACTATTTGAAGACATTGAATTGAATAAAATGAAAAAGCAGAGTTGAATTAAAAATAAATTAAAGTTGAATTAAAAATAAATTAAAGTTGAATTAAAAGTACATAATTAAATATATAACTGTATGATTAGCTCTTAAATCAAAAAGAAATATTGGGAAAAGCGCAACTTAAAAATGTATTTTTATATGGTATGAAGTAACAAGTACTTACAAAATTAATTTACCTTCAATACACATATATAATACAAGAAAATTATTTTATAAAATGAAATTACCTTAAATATTCAAACTTTCCCATACAGACAATATATAATTAAAATCTAAAAAAGACAGAGAAACTTGTTCTGATGATTAAATTGACAATTTCACACTTAGTCTCTGAAAATTAAAGTTTTATTTTCATTAATGAAATTAGTCAACCTTCGATTTTTAATCAAGTGCCTTTTCATTTTAAAATGCAAATTTTCGATAAATTAATATTGACTTTTGAATGTTTCTTCGTATACCATGGTAATGTCAGAGGGTAGGTAGTAGAATAATGGAGAGAATTACCCTCATTTCCGCACGAACAAAAGCTTGAGTCTCTCTAGTGGAATCATTCTAGGTAAGAAGGAAATGGATTATGTTCTGTTGGAAACTGAGCTTCCTTAGGCCATCTAGCAGAAGATGCTAACAACTTTTAAATAATTTTTAAACAGGTCGACCAGTTAATCCTTCATTTCACTTCTTTGGTTATTTTGAAAAGAGGTGATAATTTAATAAGCCTTTCAATTCTAAGAGAAGACTTTTTTTCCTTTTATTAGATTGATATGTCTTGCTTGGCCAGTTCATCAGCTGCTTCATTACAAAGATGTACATCATAATTTAATATGTTTATTGGAGTGGAGAGAATACTCTATTTTCCTAATGAGTGGATGGGATGTAGGAGGATTTTAAGATGGCTTGTAATCTAGATAGGTTATACGGAGCTTTGCGAGTTCAATTTACCCATCCATTGGGAGATTTTACTCCAATTATTGAAGGGGTATATCGCTTATCTGTGCCTTCACTTGATTTGGAACCATCCGTAGAGAAAATCTCATCACTTGTTGAAGAGGACCAAGTTCAAATGCCAGCTTGATTATGGTTTTAAAAATATATATTTTGGATGTAGTGATAATCCTGCAATATCCTGCTCATAGTCATTCCCTGTTAAATGAAGGGGAGCTTCTAGCTGTTAGAAAGAGCGGGCAGACTGTTCCTTTCTGACACAATACTTTTTTTCATTATCGTGTTATATAAGATTCTTCTGTTTCTTGTGTAAGAATGTTTCATTGCACCTTAGGTATTATTGGCACTCCTTCGTTATAAACGACAAATATATGTTGTTCTTTTGTCTTGTTTGCTAAGATATTTCTTCTAACTGAGTTTTACGGCGATGATTAATTTAAAAATTTATTTCCTTTTGATGAAGTCATTTCCCCATTTGATGGCAGGCCCTTTGGATAGCCTTCCAATGATAAGATAATCTGCTTTATCTGTAAATATAAATGGCTGATGTTTGTCGATCCAAATTTTACATTTCTGTAGTGTCCATGGACTTTTGATAGCAAATATAATATCATCTGCAAAGATTTCAAATTCCATTAATTATTAAGTACCTCATCGACTTGAAGATTTCACATTATTGGCCTGTATTATTGGCCCTTTACTAATCGTTGGATTAAAGTGTTCCAAAAATGTTCCTGTAACATTTATAAGTTGTGTAACTTCTTCCATTCTATTTAGGACAGGATTATATTTGAAATTGTCAAGTGCATCATTAATATCTTGAAATAATTACCATTTTTTTACATCATTAATGTTATGATCGCATCATTGACTGATCTACTAGACGAAATCCATATTGCCTAGAACTAAATTTATTTTCTTCTTGAAATTTGAAGCTTAATTTTTGCTTTAAGCTTTTTTCTAATATTTTACTGATAGGGGGAAGAGAAATTTATGTATAAGAATTATGATCTGCTTTGCCTTAATCTTTCTTAAAGAATAGGGCCACGACTCCTATTTTAAAAGCATTTGGGAATATATGAAACTGCAAACACCATGTAAGAAGTGTATTTTTTACTATAATTTTGATTCTATATTCCTTAGAGCATGCATTAACAATATCTTTTTTGAAGAATGTGAGTTATTTCGTTTAACTCACATTCATTACTAACAGTATTCAACGTGTAAATAAGTGTGGAAGTATAAGGTGAGAAAACTTTAAGTAATTTTTTATGTACCCTAATGCAATTTAAAATGGTTTAAATGTAATAGTTTACATTTAAGAATAAATAATTGTTCTTATGTATTTGTGATCATTGAGAGTTTCTCCCTCTGTACTTCCTAATCACATTTGCAGGCCAACCTTGCTTCAGAGACCAGAATAAGATCGGGCAATGTCCTTACAAATGTGGTGCATGAACGTTGGCTCTGATTGTATATTGTTTGATAAATTGCAAGTTATTTTCAGCTAATAACTCCTTTAATAACAAATCTCTTGCGTTTTGTGAATTAAGACCCAATTATTGTTGTGTGCGTTGAGGTTCGTCTTCTCTAATAAATATTTTTTTCTTTTTTTTTATCGAAAAAAGGAAATTGTTAATCTTCTTTAATGTCGTTTGAAGATTGTCGTAATGTTAATGGTATCCTGAAATAATAGTAAGAGGTTGATTATTATCATCTTAAATTTTTATTGCCGCTCCATTCATGACTGCTCGCAGGACAATTAGTAGTTGGATGTTTAGGGGAGTAACAATAAATGATTTTCCATTTTGGGATAAATGGATTTTTGGATTTTTCAAGTTGTAAGAATTCCTTTAATACATTTATTTTTAAAATAAAGTTCTTAGAAGAGAACTAAAACTGTCTTAAATTTTTTGATTCAACAAAATTGTATCTGCTTTAGCATTTCTTGCGATAATGTATAAATTTCATGTTATGGAATTCTAATCTATGTGATCATTCACAAAAATTTGTAAACTGTTCAGTTATATTGCAAGGTTCATGATTTGTGAAAATTATATTTTCTAAATTTTTAGCTTTATTAATTTTTAATTGGTTTGTTGGTCATCAAACATATATATAAAAAAATAAGAGTACTAGTCCGCTAAGAGATTATTGTTCTTTTATATGCTCCAATTTTTTTACGTAACAAGGACAGTTTGAATCACCAAATAAGTACTTGGGATCGTAGTTGGTTCTTCTTTTAACATTAGCATCATGGCAATTTATGCAGTACAGGCCATTTGATTTGCAATTATTTGAGGTATATTTTGATGAGCTGAAAGAGCAGTATAGACGTTTGTTTGGACACCGAACTTGTTATGCCCAAAATTCTGACAAGTATGATATCTTCGTATGTTGCAAAATTCTTTGATGTGTATATGTCAGTTAATAAGTAATTTACCATAATTTATAAAAACTTTAAAACAGCTGGTAAAGCTTCCACAATACAATGGTTGTAATTTTGTTGTCCATTTTGATCTTGAAAGAAATTTTGAAAGAAAGATTTTTTTGTGTCCTTTTGCATTTTATAACGATTTATTTAATAATTTATATGTAAGGTGTTTTGGCTTATAACAAATATTTATGTCAGAGAACCTATGATGCTATACATGCTTGATATTGCCTTCGAGTATTTTTAAATAACTGCAAAATTGATTGCAAAAGATTTTACAACATCTTTATCATCTGTGCACTTCACGGCGTAATCTGTGTTGCGTATATTTCTAATAGATTTAATTCTGATTTTTCTTTCGAAAAAAATTAGAGGTGAAAAAACTGTGTTGCATTGTGCTTATGGAGTTGTCGTTGGCGTAATTCCTGTTAAAGCGTTTTTGAACCAAGTGAAACAGACACCAAACTGCTTCCTAGCCCACGCTAAATCTGCTTCATATCTTCATTAATTGTGAAAAAGTATCTTAAATCAAAGTTCATGACTTCAAAAACACCAGAAGGAATGCGTAACTTGATGAAAAGAATATCAAAAGTTGATTTTTTTGTTATTTATCTCAGCATAAATAATCTTATTTTAAAAACATCTTCAACTGGAAATCTAAAATTTCTAAACTGGTGGTAATTTCAAATGAAGGCTGTTGAATAAATTCCATTTTAAAGAAATAAATGAAGAAAGAAGGTGTATAGAAAGTTTTGGAATTCCCATAGAAATTTAAGAAAATCCAACTTATAATTTACAATTATAAATGAAAAATAACCAGTGTTATAATTGTAAACTTATAATAAACCGTCTAGACAGTTTTATGTAAAAATTACGGACGGCGTTTTACTGTTGACATAGATTCGTTAAAAAGCAGTTTGGGCTAAAACGCATTACTTTGATTCAGGGGCAATTAATGTCGTCAGCCTTTCGTGTTTACGACACTCGTAAAAGAATTCAGACACAAAAAACCTGGTGCTTGACTGGCGTGTATAGCAGTAATGAAAGGAGAATGTAATTACTTATATTTCAGAAGACTTCCGAAATATTAACAAGGTATTAAATTAAACAAAATTTCAGGCTCAACTGCAGATCTGTATTTTATTGTATTTTCATGACGTAAAGCAAAAATTTAATTTAATTTTGTTTTCCAACAAAACATTTTTACATGTCTGGAATTTTGTGTGTTTACGTGTGACGTAAACAGTTCATACATATTTCGGATGTCATAAACCACAGGTGTTCAACCCGCGGCCCGCCTTAAGCATTGTTTCGGCCAGTGAAATTTATCGAACTGTTACAAAAATGTATTTACTTTATAATGGCCAAAGTAGTGGAAACCAATGTATTAAAAATTACAATAATTGTGCATCCATATATTGAAAAATTAACTGTCAAAATTATGAGAAAAAATAACTTTGATTTTGAAATAATATTCTTGCGAATTTATGATAGATATTGCCTGTTTTATTTATGAGTATACAGTCAAAGTTCGTAGATTATTTAAGTTATATACTGCGAATTCATGATGCACGCGGATCTTAGAACATCTAATATAACAAGTTCCATGTTTCACTTTAAGTGACATCAGACGCAGTGAACATCCCTAGATATTTCAGAAATCTGGCACAAAAAGTTGTTAGCGCTTTTGGTTCAACTTACACTTGCGAATCGTTTTTTTTTTTCGATAATGAAGTTGACCCAACACAAAACAAGCTGAAACATAACGGACGCTAACGTGCAACATCGATTACGATGTGCAAATACCCATGTTGAGATTGATTTGCAAAAGCTAAGTGAAAGAGCGGATAAACAAATATCTCACTAGTAAATTAAATATTTTTAATGATTTTATTTTTTAATTTCAATATATATATATCTATATATTATTTTTCGTTTTTTAATTTCATTATATTTATATATTTTTTAATTTCATTATATTTATATATTTTTTTTATATTTCATTTTTAGTGTTATATATTTCCTTACAATGTGCGTTTAGTATCATTATTATTATATTACCTGTTTACATGTAAGTATAATAGTAAACACAAAAATAATAACTCATTATGTTTCACTTTTTCACTCCAAAAACGACTACAGTGGATCCAAATCTAATATGGGGATATATAATTTTATATGCGGCCAGCGAACTTATGATGTACTTCCAAAGTGGCCAGCAAAATAATTTGAGTTGGCATCCCTGTCATAAACAATGAATTCTGAAAAATTCCATGAATACCATAAAGGCTGTCATAATTATATCAGAAACGTTCTGTATATAATGGAAGATGGTTTATTACAGGAGAATTTTCAATAGAGAACGTTCTGAATTTGCGTGTATTGGATTAAATCTGAAAAACACTCACTAGAGAGCCTGATTTTTAATAGGAAACATTCACAGACAATCATAATCGCTATAGAATCACCTCGTTCATGAAAACCTGCAAGTTATGGCCCCTCCCTCCCTTCCCCTAGAATAGAAATTATTTGCTGCTTCCATATTTATTAATGGTGTTGCATGTTTTATTAATAAAAATTATCTATTTGATTATAACATTATCATACTATTCCTATTTACCACGAATAATACAAACAATTTTTTTTTCCGTTGCAAGTTTTGAGATTAACATTTACTTTTAACCTCTTTGTACACGAATTATAGTAACAATCTCCATTTGATTAACCAATTACCAAACTATTCCTATTTACCACGAATCATACCATCCGTTTCCTTTCCGATGCACATTATAGGATAAAATTTACTTTTATCCCCTTCTGGTGAACGAAATCGCATTTTCCAGATTCAAAATAGCTTCTTTATCACGTACCGGTACTTTGAAAAAAAAGAAATACACATACACCGAAAAGCACGTATCTGAAAATTCCTTCCCCCTGCACATGAAGTAAACGATTCATGACATCCGAACGGTGCATCCAGCGTTCAACGAAGCGATTCGAGAGATATCTTCTTATTCCCCCTTCCCTCCCCCTTTCTTTAACGTTATTTCCGATTTACATTTCCATACACCCCCGGCAACGCGCGGTGCCGAAGTAACAGAAAAATACCTGTAAGGTCGCTCGGAAAAAACGGCACCGGCGTCAATAATAAAATGCTTCAAGTGTCCCTTACCATTTTCCTACGGGGCCAACATATTCAGAAAAAAGGCTGCCCTATGATAATCATATGAGAAAGGATAGCGGGCTATGAGGATGAGGATCTTCCACCGGTATATTGCGTTTATCCTTTTATTTATTTATTTTTTGTCCTTTTTTTTGCCATTTCCCAGGGCTCCCTGGTGGTCACGGAAGATTAATCCCTGCTCCGCATCATTGCGCCCTCCAGCTCTGACTGCTTCATGGAGATGTTGATGTCTGTTAATGTCTCTGGTATCGTCACCCTCACCCCACTCGACGAAATTGAAGAGACTGACCATTTACTCCGGGAGGAGATTCTTCTCTTACTAAAAGTTTCTTTTTATAGTTATTGGGGGTGAACTTATACTTTTTTCTTCTGCTGGCTCAGAAAGGCTGTTGCATTTCATCGAATACGTGGTATTCTGTGTGTAGGGGGAGGGGAGGTTCATTTCTCTTCTTTTCTTTTTCTTGTCATATTCATTTTTTTCTTGACTATTCGCAGAAAATATAGCCCACGTTTCCAAGATATTTGTTCCTTATAGTGAAATTCCTTTCATTTGTCACGTCCCGCTTCTTAAGAACGAGCCAACAATCTGGTTCATCCAAGTGATAATAAAAAACTAAGATTCTTTTTGTTTAAATAAATTATTAAACCTGTTTAGTAAATATACTTTTATAAATAAAAATACAATATTCTTTCTTTTTATTGAAAGCTACCGTTTTGGAGCAGTATTGCTATAGCACAGGGATGTTTACTTTTTAACTTTCTTCGAAAAGAAACAGTATTTAAGGTAAAATAAAACCTTGAAGGTTACATATAAAATATTACTTATTCATTTAAAATATCAATTCAAATTTAAAACTATACAATGTTTAATTTAATAATGAAATTTCTGTATCGTATTTTATTTGTACAGAAAATATTCAATCAATTGTAATCTACTGTGGATTAAGTAAGAGGCTACCTTTAATGTTATCATAGTTACTAATTTAATCAAGATACATAAGTAAATACAATCATGGAAAATAATTAATTACAGTCGTTAAGTACGTAAATATTATTATGGCAAAGAAGTAAATACTATCACAAGAATTGAGAAGATGTCATCTAACGAATGGGCAAATAAGTATAAAAAACAATCTTGTTATAGATATGCATCATAAAAAACTACAAAAGCATTGGAGAATAATAACGTCTGAATACATTTTGATAATACTATTTTTTATCTAATTAAAAATTCTTAAGCAAAAAAAGTCCCATGATGGTATTTACTTAGCAAAGTAAAGCAACTCATGTCTCTCCCTCCAAGACAAAAAAATATTTTCCCTTGAATTTTCGCTATGTTGTTAGTGATCCAGGAATTAAGCCAAAAATTTATTCCTCACAATAAATCACACAATCTGGTACTAAGTTTAAAATGTTAAGTTTAATGGGCAAGGTAGATTTATTGCAACTTTTTAATGTGCATTAAAATCTATTAATCTATTAAATTAAAATTCTATAATTCCACAATATTCGGCTTGAAAATTATAACCAGATAAAATATATAATTATTTTTTATAAACTGAGAAAATTTGTATAAAATAAAACCAGTTATATCTTATGTCATGCAAAAGATTATTTTATGTTTAGCATTTGCTAAAATCGATTGAAAATTTTTTCTGGGACACTTTTTTAACAAAGTAAATTCAAAAAATTACGCGAATTTAAAATTTTTTAATTTCAAATCTAAAATTGTCATCGATTCTTACATTAAAAACAATTTTGAACCTCATTAATGATAGTATAAATCCAAAATATTTCTCTAAATTACTCAACATTCAATTGTAAATAAGTAGTCTGATTAATCTAAAACTCATATATATTTTTTTTATTTGTAAGTGGATTGTAATATTTCGAAATAGAAATTTGATAATCTGAAACATAAAATAATTTTTATTTAATTTTCTAAACTTATGAAAATATAAGTTAAAATTATGCTATAAAGATATTTTTTTTATTTAGTGGTTATTTTTATTCATTACAGAAGATTTGGTCTCATACATTTTACAAAGTATATATTTGATTCACATATAGGAAATGTTAGAATTAATTAATTGCAAAAATTAAACTCAGCATTTTAAATTTTATATATTTAAATTAATTATTTCATTGTGAGGACTATATACTTGAGATTACTTAATTCATTAAATATTTATTTAGAGACAGCATATACTTTGGAATAAATTCAACTCATTTTATGTTTTATATTCTTAAAATTAAAAAAGAAAATTCTGAATGAAATTTGTATTAAAAAAAGAACTAAAAAGGAATTTTTTGTAGTAATACATTTTTCTCCAAATAAGAATTAATAATTTCATATTTTTGGAAAATATACCAGTTAAAACAATACACAGCCTGCTTTAAAGCATTGAATCAATTTAATAAATTTTAATTTAGCCCATAATATATTATCCCCTATTAATAGATTTAAATCAAATACATTTAAGTTCACTGGTACTAATATAAACTAAATAAAATATAACAAAATTAAGCAGTTTTTCTTGTTTTCATATCTTAATTTTATGTTAATAATTATTAAGATATTAACTACTTGATTAAACAATTACTAAACTACTCCTATTTGCCACGAATAATGAAAAAAATTTTTCCTTCTCTAACTCAACTTTTACGATAAATATTGCCTATCTCTTTAAAGCCAATAATATTGCATGTTATATTAATAAAAATATCCATTTCATTAAACCATTATCAGACTATTACTATTTACCACAAATAATACCTAAATTGTTCATTACCGATTCACGTTATACGATAAATATTTACTTATAAACTATTCATCTAAACAAAACCGCATGTTATACTGACAACGATCTCCATTTTATTAATCGATTATAAACTATTTCTATTTGCTACAAATAGCTCCAACAACTTCTTTCTCAACGAACACTTTGTTATAAATATTTTCTCTTATCTCTTTCAGGTCAACGGAACCGCATGTTTTAATACTAAAACTATCTATTTCATTAAACAATTATCAGACTATTACTATTTACCACGAATAATACAAACAATTATCTTTACCGATGAGCATTATGCGATAAATATTTACTTTTAATCTATGTACACGAAATCGCACGTTATACTAACAATCTCTATTTGATTAACCAATTACCTAACTATTTCTATTAACCACGAATAATACCTTCCATTACCTTTTCAAATGCACATTATACGATGAATATTAACTTTTATCCCCTTTTAGTACACGAAATCGTATTTGAAAGATTCAAAATAGCTTCTTTATCACGTACCGGTAATTTGAAAAAAAAAAAAAAAAAAAAAACTACACACACCGAAATGCACGTATCTGAAAATTCCTTCCCCCTGCACATGAAGTAAACGATTCATGACATCCGAACGGTGCATCCAGAGTTCAACGAAGCGATTCCAGCGAAATCTTCTTATTTCCTCTACTCCCTTTCCAACCCCCCTTTTTTTAACGTTATTTCCGATTTCCCTTTCCATACTCTCTTCCACCGGCAATGCACAGTGCCCAAGTAATAGAAAAATACCCGTAAGGTCCCTCGGAAAAAAAAGTCCCGGCGTTAATAATAAAACGCTTCAAGTGTCCCATACCGTTTTCCTGCGGGGTCAACATAGTCAGAAAAAAGGCTGCCCTATGATAATCATATGAGAAAGGATAGCGGGCTATAGGATGAGGATCCTCCACCGATATATTGCGTTTGTCCTTTTATTTAGTTTGTTTTGTCTTTTCTTTTTCCATTTCCCAGGGCTCCCTGGTGATCGCGGAAGATTAACCCCTGCTCCGCGCCATTACGCTCTCGAGCTCTGACTGCTTCATGGAGATGCTGATGACTGTTAATGGTCCTGGTATCGTCTCCCACTCCATGAAATTGAAGAGACTGACCATTTACTCCGGGAGAAGATTCTTCTCTTCCTAAAAGTTTCTTTTTATAGTTATTGAGGGTGCACTTATATTTTTTCTTCTTCTGGCTCGGAAAGACTGTTGCATTTTAGCAATACGTGGTAGTTTGTGTGTGTGTGTGTGGGGGGGGTATAGGGTTCATTTCTTTCCTTTTCGTTTTCTTGTCATGTTCCTTTCTTTCTTGACCATTCGCAGAAAATAGAGCGCACGTTTCCAAGATATTTGTTCCTTATGGTGCAATTCTTTTCATGTGTCACGTTCTGCTTTTTAAGAACGGTCCAAGAATCTGTATCATCTAAGTGATAATAAAAAAAACAAAGATTCTTATTGATTGAATAAATTACTAAACTTGTTTAATAAATGGAATTTTGTAAAAAAAATATTTTTCTTGAAAGCTACAGTTTTGGAACAGTACTTCTATAGCAAATAAATGTTCAATTTTCAAACTTAATTATCACAAAATTAACAAATTATCAGTTCGAATTTAAAACTGTACAATGTTTAACTTAATAATGCAGTTTCTGTACAATATTTTGTTTGTACAGAAAATAGTCAATCTATTGTGACTCTTAAAATTATCCACGACTTGAATGACTAGACAAACTCTAGTAAGGAGCTCAAGATGATACATTTAATGTTATCGTAAGCAATTTAATAAAGACAGGTAAATAAATACAATCATGGCAAATAAATAAGTATAATCGTAGGAAACAATTAAATACAATCGTGGTAAACAAATAAATACAATCGTGGTAAACAAATAAATACAATTATGGCAAATAGGCAAACACTAAAATAAGAAAATGTCATCCCTCAAATGGGTAAATAAACCTAAAAAAATAATGTTACATATATTCATCATGAAAAAATACAAAAAAAAAAATTGCAGAATAATAACCTTTGAATACATTTTAATGAGAATATTTTTTTATCTAGTTAAAAAAAAACTTAAGTAAACAAGTTTAAACATCGAAAATGAAAGTTTAGTTTAATATTTAAAGATAATGAATACATTGTTTATTAAATTATATTTCATGCACATAGATTAAAAAACAAGCATCTAATGAGTTCATAATAATATCAATGTTGCCATGAAATATTGTATATATTTTTGTGCGGCATTCATAACATGCGTGATAATGGGTTGTAGATTTGTTAGACAGCTGTCAAGATAACGATTAATAGTTTACAGAATTGACCTCTTGAGATAAGTTTAAATATTTCAAGTAAAAATCCAATGATTAAAATAATTTATGTAAATGAATATAATATCTGAAATGCAAAAAAAAATTTTAAAATTGTTTACAAAAGTAGAAGATTAATAATCAACATTAGTCAATTTCATTTAAATTATTTAATTCATTAGTTTCAATTTACTTAAATTTGGGTAAAAAAACATTTAATTTTCTCTTGTTTATGCGCTTCTTAGTTTGCCTACAATTTTATTAGTACCTGAAGTATTTAATAAATAGAAATCTAGTATTCTTCTTAAAATTGTGTAATACCTGAACAAAGCAAGTAGTTAGAAATAAAGATAACAGAAGATAAACAGAAGTTAGGAATTTAAGTAACTAAACATGATTCATCTTCTCATGATTCATCTAACTAAACATGATTCATCATGATCATCTTGTAGTATCCCGTTTAAGATTCCATTTGATTTTAATACCAAATGAATTTGGTATTAAAATAAAAAAAAAAGAATTTCCTATTTATATAATTGCAGAATCATAACCTTTTAGGTTGATCCAAATGTCATTAGTTTTAACATGTAAGTTAGACATTAGTTAGACATGTAATTATTTTTAAATAAATTTAAAAGTCAATAATTCGAAAAAATAAGATAAAAATATGATCTTTGGATAGAAAGAATAAAAATGAAAAGGAACATATTTTATTTTAGATAAATATAATTTACAAAAAATTTAAATTTTTTTATCACCAGAGGGAGCTACTATTTGAACAAAATGCGTTATATAGATTAATACAGCAAGCAGATTAGTAGTTAACAAAAATTCAATACATCAGTCACCATTCATGTACTTAGTTTTCAGAGGAGGCTCCATGCTTCTGCTATGATTATGCAAAATGTTTTATGGCATATAAATATCTGGAACAAATCCTTCAATATTTATCAACGATACTGGTCAAGTCATATTTTTAAATTCAGGTAACCCCACAGCCAAAACTGAGGTGTGAGGTCGGAGATCTCGATTCCCATACAATAGCAAAAGCTGACTTAGATTGGTTTAGCATTGAGGACATAGATAATAGCTGCCTACAGAAGCTGCAATATGAGAGAGTTATCAATCGGATTATCCGTGTATTGAAAGCACCTATAACAGCTGTCCTAAAAAAGATGTTGCCCAAACAAATCTGCACGTTATACACCACTAGAAAAAAAACTTATTATCTTAACAAAACTGTTTTGTGGAAATTGACCATTTGACCGATAATCTAGAGATAATTTTTTATTAATCGAAACTATGATTAAATTAGTTTCCATCCTTCGAGTGAAAATGGATAATTTTTTTTTTCGAACCATTATTATTTACAGTTTGTCCAGATTTTATTATTTTTTTAATGTTTGTCTAATTTTATTTTTTTTTTTAAATTTTTCCTGTACTATTTCAATCAAACAAGTTAATAAACTTATTCATAGTATTCATAAAGTAAAGACTTAATGTTAATGACTTTTAAAAACAGATAGATTTCGTTAATAAAGATATCAATTTAAAATAAATGGAGAGCACGAAATTTTTATGTGTACGATCTTTCTTCAGTAAAATTAAACAGCTTTGATTAATTTTATATGTCTGCTGCATTTATCATACGACAGAAAACTAAATAGATTCAATAAAAATATATTTATGAATTTAAAATTAGCTATGTCTTCGAGATCATCAACTTAGTAGGAAACATTCAGCTCATAATGGACGATGCTTAGTTACGTATTTATGTGTTATTTGTTGTTTGCATGTGTTATTAATAAAAATTATCTATTTGATTTAACCATTATCACACTATGCCTATTTACCACGATTAATACAAACATTTTTTCCCCTTTCAAGTTATGAGATAAATATTCGCTTTTATCCCCTTTTGGTAAACTAGATATAGTAAAATTTCTATTTCAATCTTTATTTATAGTAACAATCTCTATCTCATTAATCAAATTATCAAACTATTTCTATTGACCACGAATCATACCATCCATTTCCTTTTCCGATGCACATTATGTGACAAATATTTACTTTTATCTCCTTTTGGTAAACGAAATCGTATTTTCCAGATTCAGAATAGCTTCTTTATCACGTATCGGTACTTTAAAAAAAAAAATACGCACCCCGAAAAGCACGTATCTGAAAATTTCTTCCCCCTGCACATGAAGTAAACGATTCATGACATCCGAACGGTGCATCCTGCGTTCAACGAAGCGATTCGAGCGAAATCTTCTTATTTCCTCCACCCACCTCTTCACCCCTTTTTTTAACGTTAGTTCCGATTTCCCTTTCAGTACTTCCTTCCCCGGCAACGCACAGTGCCCAAGTAATAGAAAAATACCTGTTAGGTCGCTTGGAAAAAAAAAGCCTCGGCGTTAATAATAAAATGTTTGAAGTGTCACTTACAGTTTTCCTGCGGGGTCAACATAGTCAGAAAAAAAGGCTGCCGCATGATAATCATATGAGAAAGGATAGCGGGCTATAGGATGAGGATCCTCCACCGTTATATTGCGTTTGTCCTTTTTTTTACTCATTTCCCAGGGCTGCCTGGTGATCGCGGAAGATTAACCCCTGCTCCGCGCCATTACGCCCTCGAGCTCTGACTGCTTCATGGAGAGGTCGATGTCTGTTAATGGCTCTGGTATCGTCGCCCTCACCTCCACTCGACGACATTGAAGAGATTGACCATTTATTCCGGGAGAAGATTTTCTTTTCCTAAAAGTTTCTTTTTATAGTTATTGGGGGTGCACTTATACTTTTTTTTCTTCTTCTGGGTCGGAAAGATTATTGCATTTTAGCGAAATACATGGTATTTTGTGTGTGGGAAGAGGGGGCAGGAATTCAACTCTTTCCTTTTTTTTTTCTTGACATGATCCTTTCTTTCTTGACCATTCGCAGAAAATAGAGCGCCCGTTTCCGAGATATTTGATCCTTTGGTGCAATTCTTTTCATTTGTCACGTCCCGTTTCTTAAGAACCATCCAATAATCTGGTTCCTCCGAGGGATAATAAAAAACAATGATCGTAATTGCTTAAATAAATTATTAAGCCTGTTTAATAAATAAACTTTTATAAATTAGAACACATTTTTTGGACCAGTATTGGTATAGCACTGAGATATTCAACTTTTAAGCTTTCTTCGAAAATAACCAATTTTTAAGGTAAAAAAAAATCTTGGAATTTACATTACATATTTATTTTAAATAACAGTTAAAATTTAAAACTGTACAATTCATTACGAACGAAACATTAACAGACATTCACAATCGCTATTGGATCACCTCGTTTCTCCAATCTTGTAACTTATGCTCCCTCCCTAAATTGGAAAATATCCCATCCTGAACTTTCGCTATGTTCCTACTGGTCCAGGAATTATGTCAAAAATATATTTCTCACAAAAAAGCCCACATAATTTATTACTATGTATAAAATTGATGAATATGATAGGCAAAGTAGATTAATTGCAATTTCTTAATCTGCAATAAAATCTATTAAATTAAAATTTTGTAATTCAACAATATTTGGCTGTAAAATTATAATCAGAAAAAAAATAAATAATTGTTGTTTTATAAATTGATCAATTTTGTATAAAATAAAACCAGTTATATACGATTTTGCAGAAAAAATTTGCTAAATTCTATTAAAACATTTCTGCATTGTAAGATTTTAAGGCTTCCAAATCCTAAAAACTTCTCTCAATTGCTCATTCAATTTTAAATAACTAAACTCGTTTATTTAAAATTCATATATTTTTTTTATTTATAATTGCATTTTAATATCTCGGGATTGAAATTTGATAATCAGGAACATAAAACCAGTATATTTAATTTTCTACACTAAAGGTAATATGAGTTGAAATTATGTTATAAAGGTTTTTTTTTTGCATTTAGTGGTTATTTATGTTCTAAATAGATGAAATCGTCTCATACATATTGCAAAGTATACATTTGATTTATATGCAGGAAATAACAGATGCTTCAATAATTTGTTAAAATTTTAGGACAAATTAACTGTAAAAAGTCAACTCAGACTTACAAATTTCATATATTTCATTGTGAGATCCATCTATCTATAATTAGTTAATTAAATAGTGATTTAATGACAACATATAATTTGGAATAAAATCAACTCATTTTATGTTCTATATTATTAAAATTCAAAAAAGAGAGTTATCAATGAAAGCTGTATTAAAAAAGAACTCAAAATTAATTTTTGAAAGGAAATAAAAAGAATTAACGTCATATTTTTATAAAATATTCTAGTTAAAACAACACAGAACCTCCTTTAAAGCATTGAATCTATTTAAAAACTGCAGTTTAACCCACATAATTGGATTGATGTCAAATGCATTTAATTTCACTGGTACTATTAAAAAATGAATATAATTTAACAAAAATAAAGCACATATTAATGTTTTCATACCTTAATGATATGCTAATAAGTATTAAGATATTATCTATTTGATTAAACAATCATCAACTGTTTATATTTACCATCAATAATACCAACAATTTTCTTCTTTAACGCCAATTTTGCGTTAAATATTGTTTATCCTTTTATTCCAATACAATTACTTGTTATGTTAATTAAAATCTCCACTTGATTAATCAATCATTAAACTATTCTTATTTACAACGAATAATAGCAACAATAATGTTTAGAGATGCACGATATCGGATAAATATTTACTTTTAAGCTATACATGTACACGAAATCGAATATTATACTATCAATCTCTATATGATTATTCAATTACGAAATTATTTCTATTTTCCACGAATAATACCATCCATTTCCTTTTCCGATGCACATAATACGATACATATTTACTTTTATCCCCTTTGGTAAACGAAATCGTATTTGCCAGATTCAAAATAGCTTCTTTAACACGTACTGGTACTTTGAAAAAAATACACACACGCCGAAAAGCACGTATCTGAAAATTCCTTCCCCCTGCACATGAAGTAAACGATTCATGACATCCGAACGGTGCATCCAGCGTTCAACGCAGCGATTCGAGAGAAATCTTCTTATTTCCTCCCCCCCCTGTCCCTCCCTTTTTTTTAACGTTATTTCCGATTTCCCTTTCCATACTTTTTTCCGTGGCAACGCACAGTGCCCAAGTAATAGAAAAATACCTGTAAGGTCGCTTGGAAAAAAAGCCTCCGGCGTAAATAATAAAATGCTTCAAGTGTAACTTACCGTTTTCCTGCGGGGTCAACATATTCAGAAAAAAGGCTGCCCTATGATAATCATATGAGAAAGGATAGCGGGCTAAAAGGATAAGGACCCTCCACCGATATAGTGCGTCTGCCCTTTTATTTATTTTTGTGTCCTTTTTTTTCCATTTTCCGGGTCTCCCTGGTGATCGCGGAAGATTAAGCCCTGCTCCGCGCCATTACGCCCTCGAGCTCTGACTGCTTCATGGCGACGTTGATGTCTGTTAATGGCTCTGGTAGCGTCGCCCTCACCCCACTCGACGAAATTGAAGAGACTGACCATTTACTCTGGGAGAAGATTCTTCACTTTCTAAAAGTTTCTTTTTGTAGTTATTGAGGGTGCACTCATACTTTTTTTACGTTCTGGCTCGGAAAGACAGTTGCATTTTCGGGAATACGTGGTATTTTGTGTGTAGGGGTGAGGGGTTCATTTCTTTCCTTTTCTTTTTTCTTGTCATGTTCCTTCTTTCTTGACCATTCGCAGAAAATAGAGCGCACGTTTCCAAGATATCTGTTCCTTATGGCGCAATTCCTTTCATTTGTCACGCCTCGCTTCTTAAGAACGATCCAAGAATCTGGATCATCCAAGAGATAATAAAAAACTAAGATTCTTATTGTTTAAATAAATTATTAAATGTGTTTTATAAACATACTTTTATAAATAAAAAACATTATTTCTTGAAAGTTACAATTTTTGAAACAGTATTGCCAAAATACGGAGATTTTCAGCTTTTGCACTTTCTTTCAAAACGAATTGATTTTTAAGGGAAAAAAACCCCTTAAAGGTTACATACAAAATATTACTTATTCATGAAGAAAAAAAAATATCCGTACATTGTTTAATTTAATAATGCAATTTCTGTACAATATTTTATTTGTACAGAAAATATGCAATCTACTGTGATTCTGAAAATTATGTCTGACATGTATGTCTGGACAAACTCAAGTAAGGAGCTTAAGAACTACGTTTAATTTTATCGAATTTACTAATTTAATCAAGACAGGTAAGCAAATACAATTATGACAATTAAAGAAGTACTATCATGAGAAATGAGGAAATGTCATCTCCCAAATCAACAAATAAGCCTAAAAGTAATCCTTTTATAGATATCCATCAACAAAAATTACAAAAACTTTGTAGAATAATAACCTTTGAATACATTTTGATTAGTGTTTTTCATCTAGTTAAAAATCTTAAGCAAAAAATATTTTAAACATTGAAAATGAAAGCATAGTTTAGTATTTAAACAGAATGAATACATTATTTATTTATAACTGTAAAAAGTCAACTCAGACTTTCAAATTTCATATATTTCATTGTGAGATCCATCTATCTATAATTAGTTAATTAAATATTTATTTAGTGACAACTTATAATGTGGAATTCAAATCTACTCATTTTATGTTCTATATTCTTAAAATTCAAAAAAGAGAATTATAAATGAAAACTGTATTAAAAAAGCACTCAAAATTAATTTTTAGTGAATAAAAAGAATTAACGTCATATTTATATAAAATATTCGATTTAAAACAACACAGAGTAAAGCATTGAATCTATTTAAGAAATTACAGTTTAACCCATATAATTAGATTGATGTCAAATACATTTAATTTCACTGGTACTATTATAAAAATTAAATTTAATTTAACAAACATTATTGTTTTCATAACTTAATGTTATGTTAATAAATATTAAGCTATTATCTATTGGATTAAACAGTCATCAAGCTGTTTCTATTTACCATGAATAATACCAACAATTTCCTTCTCCAATGCACATTTTGAGATAAATAATTTCTTTTATACCTTTGAGGTCAATAGAAGCGCCTGTTGCATTAATAAAAATTCTCTATTTCATCAAACAATTATCATACTATTCCTATTTACCACGAATAATACCAAGAATTATCTTTACCGATGCACATTATGCGATATATAGTTACTTTTAATCTATGTATACGAAATTCCATGTTATACTAACAATCTTTATTTGATTAACCAATTAAAAAACTATTTCTATCTACCACGAATCATACCATCCATTTCCTTTCCCAATGCACATTATACGATAAATATTTACTTTTATCCCCTTCTGGTAAACGAAATCGTATTTGCCAGATTCAAAATAGCTTCTTTATCACTCACCGATACTTTAAAAAAAATACACACACGCCGAAAAGCACGTATCTGAAAATTCCTTGTCCCTGCACATGAAGCAAACGATTCATGACATCCGAACGGTGCATCCAGCGTTCAACGAAGCGATTCGAGCGAAATCTTCTTATTTCCTCCCCCCTTTTTTAACGCTATTTCCGATTTCCCTTTCTATACTTTCTTCCCGGCAACGCACAGTGCCCAAGCAATAGAAAAATACCTCCAAGGTCGCTGGAAAAAAGAAGCCCCGGCGTCAATAATAAAATGCTTCAAGTGTCCCTTACCGCTTTCCTGCAGGGCCAACATATTCAGAAAAAGAGGCTGCCCTATGATAATCATACGAGAAAGGATAGCGGGCTATAAGAATAAGGATCCTGCACCGTTACATTGCGTTTGTCCTTTTATTTATTTTTTTTGTCCTTTTCTTTTCCATTTCCCAGGGCTCCCTGTTGATCACGGAAGATTAACCCCTGCCCCGCGCCATTACGCCGTCGAGCTCTGACTGCTTCATGGAGATGTTGATGCCTGTTAATGGCTCTGGTATAGTCGCCCCCATCCCACTCGACGAAATTGAAGCGCCTGACCATTTATCCTAAAAGTTTCTTTTTACAGTTATTGGGGGTGCACTTATACCTTTTTTTTTCTTCTCTCTCGGAAAGACTGTTGTATATTAGCGAATACGTGGTACTCTGTGTGTGAGGGATGGGGAGGTGCATTACTTTTTTTCTTTTTCTTGTCATGCTCCTTTCTTTCTTGACCATTCACAGAAAATGTAGCGCACGTTTCCTAGATGTTTGTTCCTTGTGGTGCAATTCCTTTCATTTGTCACGTCCCGCTTCTTAAGTTCCTGATCCATGAATCTGGATCACCCAAGTGATAATATAAAACTATTATTCTTATTGTTTAAATAAATTAATAAACCTGATTAATAAATAGAATTTTATACAAAAAAGATCTTAAAATCTACCATTTTGGAACAGTATTGCTATGACGCAGACTCGTTCAACTTTTGAGCTTTCTTGTGATAATACAATTTTTTATTTCAAGTGATAATAAAAAACTATGATTTGTATTGTTTAAATAAACTATTAAACCAGTTTAATAAATGAAATTTTTTAATTAGAAAACAGTTTTTCTTAAAAGCTACATTTTTGGAACAGTATTGCTACAGTATAGAGATTTTCAGCTTTTGAGCTTTCTTCGAATAGAACCACTTCTTAAGGTGTAAAAAATAAAAAAAATAAAAAAAACCCTTGGATGTTACATATAAAATATTATTTATTCATTTAAAATATCTGTTCAAATTTAAAACTGTTATATTATTTATTTTTAATGTGTCTTATACCATTTTAATCAAACAAGTTAATAAACTTGTTCATCATATTCATAAAGTAAAGTGTTATTGTTAATGCCTCAAAAAACTTGATAGATTTCATTAAAGAAGATATCATTTTAAAATAAATGAAAAGCAGGAAATTTATTATGTGTACAATCTTCTTCACTAAAATTAAACAGCTTTGATTATTTTATATGTCTGTTCCATTTATTACAAAACAGAAAGTTAAATAGATTCATTAAAAAATATGTTTATGAATTTAAAATTAGCATATCTTCGATATCATCAACAAACTAATTTCATTTGAATTCAAGAAATCACTGAATAATTAATTTGTTTTTGCAAAAGATGAAGAGAAAAAATAAAGACTTTTAATTATGCACATTGGTTTTATTTAACTACCGTAATTAAAACATTTGTAAACAAATAAAGGTTAATTTGAAATTAATTATAAGAGGAATTAAAGGTTTACATTTTAAGAAAACATGGTTAACTGTTTCTTTTTTGATATGTGCCTGGGGAAATTCAATTTTTCTAACATTAATTACTGCAATTTAATTTTATGTATAAACAAATTCCATTACATTTGAAAACAAATATTGCTTAATTAATATAATTAAACACTACAAGCATCCGAGTCTTAAAACACATACAAAGGAAATTGTTTATAAATTAGTGGCTTATACATAATTTATCAAAAGCCCAGGAAAATTATTTTTAAATATAAATTAACTTTCTTTTTATATTTTCTATAACTTTTATTATTTTTAAACGGAATAAAACTTCAGACAGCTGAAAAATATATAGTGTTTAGTTAATTTTCAGTTTATGTATAAAAAAAAATTATGCACACTTATTATTTAAAATTAAAAATTATTTCCATTTTCAAATAAATATAACACTTAATGTCAATAATTTAGATTTTTTTATTTTAGTTAAATGCCAATGTGTTAATTATAATAATATTTTAACAATTTTGATTTAAAAATAATTTTTATTATTTTAGTTAATGCCAATAATGTTGATTTTTTTTAATTTTAGTTTTTTTTAAAATTAGTTTTCAGTTTATCTATATAAATTTGTACATACTTATTAAATAAAATTTAAAATTATTTACATTTTAAAATAGATATAACATTTAATGCAAATAATTAAAATCACAAAATTATATAAAATATTTATATATGTAGAAGTGTGTATTCCAAAACATATGCAGAAATGCTACCTGAACTACGTCTCAGAGTTTCACGTTTTTTATAAAATTTTAATGGATTTTACGACTTTATTTTTACAAAAATTTATTCTATTTTATATTCCAAAAAATAATTTAATTTATTATAGAAAAAATTTGTATTTTTAATGAACATTTTAATAATGAAATATTAAATATATAAGTAAAAATTTTAAAAATACCATACATTAGTTAATAATAATTATAAACATAACCATAAATAGCCACCTTATCAAAGCAGTTATAGAATAGTTAGTATTATATTCGTCAAATATTTAAAAATAATTATTATCATTACGCAAAAACTTATTTTTGCAGTAATGTGTAATAATTTCTACTTTACGTTGAGGGTTAAATAGACTTGATGGATAAGGCGTTGGATTTTCAAAACAAAGGTAACGTGTTTGAAATTTGACAAACACAATTGAATGAAAAATTATCATGTGTATTAAATGGATACATAAGTTAAATCCATAATCGGAAAGATACAAAGCCCTAACTTAAATTTAAAATATGAATAAAATTATTATATTCAACAAACGACATGTACGGCAAATTTGTGGTTACGTTACAGATTTTTTTTTTTTTCCATTTAGTGCTTAATTTTGTTCTAAACAGTAGAAACTGTCTCATGCAATTAACAAAGTATTAATTTGATAAATATACAGGAAACAGTTAATTAATTTTTGTTATAACAGGATTAATTTCAGTAATTTTTTTAAAAAAGATAGTACTAATTAATTTCAAAAAGTCAACTCAGTATTTTAAATTTCATATATTTCAATTAATTATTTCATTGTTTATATACCCGTGATTAGTTAATTTATTAAAAACTTATTTAGTGAAAACCTATAATATGGAATAAAATCATCCTATTTGTTATTCTATAGTTTTAAAATTAAAAAAAAAAAAGTAGGAATTAAAACTGTATGAAAAATGAACTAAAAAAGAATTTTTGGAAGTGATAAATTTTTCTGCAATAAAAAGCAATAACGTCATATTTTTATCAAACACACCAGTTAATTCAGTATACAGCCTCCTTTAAAGCAATAAGCCTCAAATAATTTAACTTCACTGGAACTATTATATAAACTAGATATAACAATAAAACGCAGTTATTATTGTTTTCATTTCTTAATGTTGTGTTAATAATTTATTAAGATATTATCTATTTGTTTAAACAATCTCCAAACAATTAATATTTACCATGAATAATGCCAACAATTTCCACCCCCGACTCAAATTTTGCGATAAATATTGTTTATTCCTTTCAGGTCAATGCAATTGCATGTTATATTAATTAAAATCTCCATTAGATTAAACCATTATCAGACTATTAATATTTACCACGAATAATACCAACAGTTATCTTTAACGATAAATACTTACCTTTAATCTATGTAAGCGAAATCCTATGTTATACTAACAATCTCTATTTGACTAACCAATTACCAAACTATTTTTATTTACTACGAATAATCCCAGCAATATCCTTTTTCCAACTGATATTTTGCGATACTAATTTTCTCTTATCTCTTTCAGGTCAATGGAATCTCATGTTTCGTTAATAAAAATTATCTATTTGATTAAATCATTATCAAACTATTCCTATTCACCACGAATAATACCAACAACTTTATTTTCCTATTCACGTTATGAGATAAATATTTATTTTTAGCCTCTTCATGTAAACGAAATCTCATGTTATACTAACAAAAATCACCATTTGATTAATCACTTAAAAAATATTTCTATTTACCAAAAATAACACCATCTATTTCCTTTTCCGATGCACATTATAGGATAAATATTTACTTTCATCCTCTTCTGGTGAACGAAATCGTATTTGCCAGATTCAAAATAGCTTCTTTATCAAGCACCGGTACTTAAAAAAAAAAAAAAAACTACACACACCGAAAAGCATGTATCTGAACATTCCTCTTATCTGCACATGAAGTAAACGATTCATGACATCCAAACGGTGCATCCAGCGTTCAACGAAGCGATTCGAGCGAAATCTTCTTATTTCCTCCACCCCGTTCCCATCCCTTTTTTTAACGTAATTTCCGACTTCCCTTTCCATGCTCTCTTCCCCGGCAGTGCACAGTGCCCAAGTAATAGAAAAATACATGTAAGATCGCATGGCAGAAAAGCGCCGGCGTCAATAATAAAACGCTTCAAGTGTCTCTTACCGTTTTCCAGCGGGGTCAACATATTCACAAAAAGAGGCTGCCGTATGGTTATAACATAAGAAAGGATAGCGGGCTATGAGGATGAGAATCCTCCACCGATATATTGCGTTTGACATTTTATTTATTTATTTTTTTTGTCCTTTTTTTTTTTTCATTTCCCAGGGCTCCGTGGTGATCACGGAAGATGAACCCCTGCTCCGCGCCATTACGCCCTCGAGCTCTGACTGCTTCATGGCGACGTTGATGTCTGATAATGGCTCTGGTATCGTCGCCCTCACCCCACTCGAAGAAATTGAAGAGACTGACCATCTACTCCGGGGGCAGATTCTTCTCTTCCTAAAAGTTTCTTTTTATAGTTATTGGGGGTGCACTTATATTTTTTCTTCTCTCTCGGAAAGACTGTTGCGTTTTAGCGAATACGTGGTATTTTGTGTGTGGGGGGAAAAAGGATTTCATTTCTTTCTTTTCCTTTTTCTTGTCATGTTCCTTTCTTTCTTGACCATTCGCAGAAAATAAATTCGCCCATTTCCAAGATATCTGTTCCTTATAGTGCAATTCCTTTCATTTGTCACGTCCCGCTTCTTAAAAACTCTTCCAAGGATCTGGATCATCCAAGTGATAAAAAAACTATTATTATTGTTTTTTAAATAAATTATTAAACAAGTTTAATAAATAGAATTAAAAAAAAAGATCTTGAAAGCTGAGATTATGGAACAGTATTGCTATGACACAAAAACGTTCAACTTTTGAGATGAATTTGAAAAAAAGCTTGTTACGTAAAATCTTTCATAAAATCTTACTTATTTATGAAAAAAAGTTATTTCAAATTTAAAACTGTACAATGTTTAATCTAATAATGCAAGTTCTATACCATATTTTATTTGTACAGAAAATATTCAATAAATCGAAATCTATTGTGACTTTTAAAATTAAGAAAGACATGAATGTCTAGACAAACTCAAATAAGGAGATTAATAGGCTACGTTTATTTTTATCGTATTTACTAATTTAAACAAGACAAGTAAATAAATAAAATCATGGCAAATAAAGAAATACTATCTCGGTGAATAAATAAATTCAATTATGTCAAATAAGTAAATACTATTATAAGAATGTGTCATTATACAAATGGTCAAATACGCCTAAAAGGATCATGTTACAGATAACCATCACAAAAGCTTACAAAAACATTGCTGAATAATAACCTTTTAATACAATTTGATAAGAGCATTTCTTATCTAATTAAAAAATCTTAAGCAAAAAAGTTTAATCATTGAAAATTAAGGTTTAGTTTAATATTTAAACAGAATAAACACATTATTTATTTAAACATATTTCATGCATTTAGAGTTAATAAATGAACGTATAATGAATTCCTAATAACAAGAATGTTGCCATGAAGTTCTATATTTCTTGTTTTGCCGCTTTCATAACATGCGTGAGAATGGGTTGGGCATCCTTAGCATAACATTTGGTTAGACTGCTCTCAAGATAACTATTAATAATTTACATAATTGACAATGTTTACGGCTAGTATAAATATTTTCAAATACAATTTCAATGGTTAAAATAGTTTATGCATGTGAGATCAAATTTCAACTTCTATAAAATCGGAAATGCAAAAAGTTTAAAAATGTTTACGCTGGGAAGAAGTTAACTAATCATAAATGCTTCAATCTACTTAAATGTGGGAAAAATAAGATTTAATTTCCTCATGTTTATGCATTTCGTAGAATGTCTTCGATTTTATTTGCACAGGAAAGCTTTAATCAATAGAAATCTATTTTTAAAATTATGCAATACATGAACATCAAGACAAGCAGAGGTTAGAAATTTAAGTCACTAAGTTTGATTGATCGTATAGCATTCCATTTAATATTCCATTTGATTTTAATGTCAAAGGAATTTGGTAATAAAATCAAAAAGGTGAATTTTCTATTAATATACAGTCGATTCAAATGTCAGAACTAAATTTAAAAGTCAATGATTCGAAAAAAATAAAGATAAAAAGATGGTTGAAGGGATGAAAATGAAGCAGGACATATTTTTTTTGTGTTCACAGACGAAAAGAAATTATAATTAAAAAAAATAATTTTTTTATAACCAGATGGAGTTACTATTTGAACAATTGTACGTTACATAGATTAATACAACAAGCAGATTGATGGTTAACAAATATTCCTTACATCATTCACGATATAACAACATAATTTTCTGACGAGACTCCTCGTATGATTATGCAACATTTCTCGTTTCATATAAATTTCTGCAACACATCCTTTAATATTTGCCGACGGTGCTCGAGTAACTCCACAAGTGGAACTGCAAAGGTGGGCGGTCGAGAGATCCTGATGGCCATACAATAGCAAACCCGACTTAGTTGACTTAGCATTGAGGACACTCCTTTCCTGAAATGTTCAGATAACAGTCTTCTACATGAGGCAGCAATATGACAGGGTTCTCAATCGGAGAATAATTTTTCTGTTTGTTGAAACCTTTTATAGGAAAATAAGTAATAACAATTGCCTCTCAAAAAAGACTTTGCCAAATATAAAGCTGCACGTTACTAAACACCACCAAAAGTACTTGTCCGTATCTTGATAACACCATTTGTTTGCAGGAACTGAACTATTCTAGAGAAAAAAATTTTTAGTATCAGAAAACATGTTGTTCCATCCTTTTTGTGAAAACGGAGAGTTTGTCCAGAATTTGTTTATTAAAATTTGACTAATTTTTAAAAACATTTGTTATGTTCTATTTCAATCAAACAAATTAATAAACTTGATCATCATATTCATAGAGTAATGATCTATTGTCAATGTCTTTGAAAAATTGATAGATTTCATTAATGAAGTTATCATTTTTAAATAAATAAAGAACACGGAATTTTTTTCGCATACTATCTTCTTCACTAAATTTAAACAGTTTTGATTCATTTTATATATCACAAAACAAAGTTAAATATATTCATTAAAAAATGTGTTTATGAATTCAAAATTAGCTTTGTCTTCGAGGTCAGCAACAGTGTAATTCGATTTGAATTCAAGAAACCACTGAATAATTAATTTGTTTTTGTAAAAAATGAAGAAGGAAAATTAAACACTCTTAAATATGCACATTGTTTTTAATTAACTACCGTAATTAAAACATTTGTAAACAAATAAAGGTTAATTTGAAATTAATCATAAGAGGAATTTAAGGATTACATTATAAGAAAAACATAGTTAACTGTTTCTTCTTTCATATGTGCCTGGGGAAATTCAATTTTTCTAACATTAATTACTGCAATTAAATTTTATGTATCAACAAATTGCATTACATTTGAATAAATAAATATTGCTTAATTAATGTAATTAAACACTACAAGCATTTGAGTCTTAAAACAAATACAAAGGAAATTGTTTATAAATTAGTAGATTATGGATAATTTATCATAAGCCAATGAGAATTATTTTTAAATATAAATTACATTTCTTTTTTTTTTCTATAAAGTTTATTTGTTTTAAACGGAATAAAATTTCAGACAGGGAATAAGAAGTTGTGTTGAGTTAATTTTATTTCATGTATAAAAAAAGTTTATGCACACTTATTAATTAAAATAAAAAAGTTATTTCCATTTTCAAATAGATGTAACATTTAATGTCAATAATTTTTATTTTTTTATTTTAGCTGAATGTCAATGTAATAACAATAATAATTTTTTAATAATAATATAATTTTATTATTTTTATTATTTTTTCCATTTTCAATTAGATGTAACATCTAATGCCAATAATTAATTAATCTAATTTCAATCTAATGCCAATAATGCCAATGTTTTTTTTATTTTAGTTATATGCCAATGTGTGTTAATGTGTTAATAATTATGATTAATAATAATAATATTATAATTTTAATAATTTTGATTTAATAATAATTTTTATTATTTTAGTTAATACCAATAATGTTCATTTTTTTTTATTAATTTTCAATATATGTACAAAAATATTTTATACATATACTAAACATAACAAAACTATTTATACATAATATTTATACATTTTATACATAACTATTAAATAAAATTAAAAATTATTTCCATTTTCAAATAGATATAGCATTTATTACATTTAATGTCAATAATTTTGATTTTTTATTTTAGTTAAATGCCAATGTGTTAATAATAATTTTTTTAATAATAATAATTTTTATTATTTTATTATTTTTATCATTTATTCCATTTTCAATTAGATGTAACATCTAATGCCAATAATTTTTATTTTATTTATATGCCAATGTGTGTTATTGTGTTAATAATTATGATTAATAATAATAATTTTTTTAATAATAATATAATTTTAATAATTTTGATTTAATAATATTTTTTATTATTTTAGTTAATGCCAATAATGTTGATTTTTTAATTTCTTACTTATTTCTTACTTATACTTATTAAATAAAATTAAAAATTATTCACATTTTCAATTAGATATAACATTTAAAGACAATAGTTTTGATTTTTTTATTTGTTTATTTAAAATCACAAATTATATAAAATATTTATATATTTAGAATTATGTATTCCAAAACATATGCTGAAATGCTACCTGAACTAGGTCTCAGAGTTTCAAGTTTTTAATAGAATTTTATTAGATTTTACTATCTTATATTTACAAAAATTCTTTCTACTTTATGTTTTTTATAATCTGAAAAATAATTTTAATTTATTATTGAAAATATTAGCATTTTTAATGAGCATTTTAAGAATGAAATATTAAATATATAAGTAAACATTTTAAAAATACCAATCATTGATTAATAATAATTTTAAACATAACAATAAACAGTCACCTTATTAAAGTAGTTATATAATAGTTAATATTACATTCTTCAAATATTTAAAAATAATTATTAAATTAATACAAAAACTTATTTATGTTGTATTGTACAATAATTTCTACTTTATGTTGAGGGCGGATAAGCTTGATGGATAACACTTTGGATTTTCTAAGCAAAGGTTCTCAACATCGTAAATTATCGTGTGTATTCAACGAATGCGTAAGATAAATCCATAAGGTGTAAGAATAGAAAATCCTAACTTAAATGTAAATTACGAATAAAATTAATCTATTCAATTCTTTGGAGATGATAATTCTCAATTGCGATAACAAAATGTTTGCGCAGTTTGTCTTGAATAACACTTAAAATGCAAATATATATATTGTCGTTTTAATGATGAATGATATTAAGAACAACTAAAACAATATAAAATCATTTTATAAATTCAAAAGGTAATACAGATGAACTGTAATTTATGTTAAAACAAAATCAAGTGAATAATTTTTTTTCATGTTATTGTTTCTGACACATAGACGTGCATTAATGGAAAAATATGCATGTCACCATAGAGAAGTATTTTCACATAAAATGTTATCTTACAATGTAATAATAATGAATAAATAAGTGATAATTTCTAAAATAACCACTTAATTATACTAAATATAATACTAATATTTCTAAAATTTATTTAAACGGTAACAGTTCATTTCAATTTCAATAGTCATATTTAATTAATAAAATTAACTAATTGCATGAGAACAAGTTTTCGTATATTTGAGAATGCTTAAGATCATTAGACTAATGATAAAAAGAGTTTGACTTTTATTATACACGAATAAAATATGAGATATCCTTATAATAAATGCTTCTTAATAAAATAAAGCTGTTTTAACGGGGAAAAAATAACGAGTATTGGGAATTATAAATAGTTAACGGTTAACTAATGGGGTAAAACAATTTATAGCTGATTAGTTTTGTAAAGGAATTTCTTGTTGGTTTTGGAAATTAAAAAAACAACAACAGATATTTTGTTTCGACTCCTTTTCCTCCTGAAAGCCAAATAAGCTTTTCTTTTTCAATGTTTAAATCTTCAATTTCGCCAGTTTCCTTTATCTTTTTATTTAAGAAAATATACACATATTTTGTCTTACTTCTATGAGTTCAAGTAGAAAAGGACACAAGCATTATAACGAA
This sequence comes from Caerostris darwini, assembly GCA_021605075.1. Taxonomy (NCBI): domain Eukaryota; kingdom Metazoa; phylum Arthropoda; class Arachnida; order Araneae; family Araneidae; genus Caerostris; species Caerostris darwini. The sequence continues at coordinate 130,694 of BPLQ01009926.1, forward strand.
TCACTTGTCAGTCACTCAGACTCGTCGCATTCATCGGAAGGAAAACTAGCTAGTTTAAACTGCGCTGGTATGTGAAGAATAAAAGCGAATATTTTAAAAAATCATGTACTGATGAAAATGTTATAAAAGATAAATGTTTTCCTCTTCTGATTAAGCAAAATCTGATTTATTCAATTTTTTTGTGTGACTCGTCATTGAATTGCTTTTGAAGGATTAAAATTATATTTCTAAGAATTTTCATGTGTTCCTTTTACTTCCTTTTTATAACACATTGAAAATTATGATAGGCAGTAATTTAACAAAATTATTATTCAAATATTCATATATTCTCAGTTTAAATTACCTTAAATATAATAAAAAAAATTAAATACAAAATATTTTACTGTAAGAAAATAAATCTCTTTCAATTTATTTATTGATTTATTAATATAGATATAATTCTTGAAACCGAAGACATTGAGTGCTCTTCTGGTAGTAAATGTATATAAAAATAATTATTAACAGTAACTATACCTTTTCAATGCATAATTTTCTAAAATACCTTAAGCTTGAAAAACAAAATTGTAAAGATTTTTTTTTCTTTTTCTGAAAATACAATAGATTAAAATTCATCCATTGTTTAACCGGTACCAACATTATTGTTTGAATAGTTAACTTCTTTAGAGCTGGAGGTGATACTTGGATAAATAAAGCCATTCAGGTTTTTATGCTTCCTTCTATTACGAAGATTTAAAACTAATAGTTAAAAGGAAATAAAGCGTGTTAAATGGAACAGAAAGACTTCTTTGTGAAATAGACAATGGGAAATAAAGGAAGTTTTCCATTTTAAATTTGTGTATGAATATATTTCTGTATAAAATTTGCTGTTGAATTTTTTTTTTTTTCAAATCTACGAGTTATTAGTGGATTTAACATCAAATGAAATACTGTTTATTAATACTTTTATACATATCTATTAATTTCAATTCTTAATTGTATCTTTTACTATTGTTAAAAAATTATGAAAAAGTGAAGTAGACCTTAAAAAAGTAGATTGTAATTATATATGAAAAGATTTTGTTTTTATTTGATATGGGATTTTGTTTTCTTTATAATTCTTTTACAGAAGTATTCAAATAAGAATTTTAATTGAAGATTTATTTTATATCACAACATTTATCACATCTCCATGCTTTAATAAAAAATATAGTAAAGTATCTAACAAAAATTAATATTAATATACCCATGATTTATTTTTGCTGACTTGGCAATAAAAGACAAAAATTACAAATAGTTTTTAAAAACAGAAAGGAATCAAAAACACTTAATTTTGATGCATTTAAATATTATTATTTTAATGAAAATGTTATGGCAAAGTGTTTATCACACGAACTTGATTTATAGAACACAACAACTCATTAGCTGCCCTTATTACTCAAACTTGTTATTTAAGCAAATTCACTCACCATGAGAGAATTCAAACTTCACGCTTATTTCATGATTAACTGTTAATTTCAGTATTTTTGTATGCAATTCCTCATTCAATTTTCTCCCGTTATAAGGCTTCTCCTCTAATATAAAAATTTTGAATATCCTGTCATCAATAAAAAATATGTTTTTCTCGTATGAATATGAATGCTCCTTTACAAATTTAAATTGTACGGTGGGGTTTCGTTTACTTGCGGATGGCTTTGCATCGATTGAGATCTGCTTTATGGAGCACATTTGTTTGATAAACTAGGTAAAGGATTTGTTTTCACTTTTCTGACTAAATATTGCTCACACTGAGGTGAAAATTTTATTGTAGGCTGTTTTAAATTTACTTTCTACCTGTTTATTGATTTTCAAGCTTTTTATGAAGTAATAAACCTCCGATATTTTTCCTATAGTATTTCCATCTTTAGCATACTTAATGACCGATTAAATTTAGACAATGCTCAGTTGGCTACTTTGCGTTAACATTTTAGTTAAAATAATGTTTTATTCCAGAGATAATGAACGTAAAAAAATTGGGGAATACCTCTGAAAGTCTACAGTATTATAAATGAAGTTAGCTGCTGTTTTTCAATCAAACTTTCAATTATTTGATTTTTAATTCTCAGATGTCCTAGTTTGGCTTGTGCACCCTTGCTTTGTCATTTATATTTTTATGGTTAAATTTCTTTTATCCTTTATGAATTAGCGTTATTAGGTTTTGTTTTTAGTAGTGGAATAAATGCTCTATTCAAAAATCCTTTCAACGGTTTTCAAATTCATTTTAGTATTTTGCATTTAGTCTGAAATATTTTATCAGAGCAACATTTTTTTCCTTTGATGTCAGCTTAACTTGTAACAATTGTAATAACTAAAAAATTGAGAAAATTTAGTTGAATAAAAAATTTATTTTTAAGAGAAAATTAATTATTTGCTTAATTTATTAAATATTTATAAAAAGAGTTAATAATTGAATAATATAAACATAAATAGCAAAAGGTTATAAATAAGAACCTAACTTTTAATCAAAGAAAAATTCTGTTATTCATTTATTAATTAAAAATCGTTTTTGTAAATAAAAGAACTGTACAGGAAAACTTTAAGAAGAATATGTTTAAGTGATTCATTCTTATTAGTAAATTAATTATGTTAAAAAAAAAACTAAACATGTTGGAAAATAAAAGTATTTTAATCTGTGTTTTTCTCAACGTTCCAAATAAAATGTTGATTAAACCTTTATTACATTATTTTTTTTTTGTATTACAAAGAGTAGTAAAGCAAGTTAATTAAATAGCTGTTACTTTTGTATTCGCTAATTTTAATTTTTCTGTAGTAATACATTTAAAAATTGTTGTGCATATTATCTTTAAAATATATTCAAAAGAAATTATTAATAAATATTATGAAGGCATTTATAATTAATTGATTAAATATTTAATAAGTAATTTAAACAATTTGTAAAAATAATTTAATGATAAAACATTTATCATGCTGTTAATAACATTATTCATTTATTAATTAAAATGAGAGATGTTTGACTAAAAATATTCTCCAGTGTTTATTAAATAAAATCATTTTTGAATTTCAAAATTAACAATTTTTCAATAAACCATAGTCAGAATGTTTGAAGTATACTTAAAAATTATTTTAAAAACTAACTTCAATCTATCACACTTAAATTAGACTTTTTAATCTATCAATAAGTAGTCTGATAATCGTAGCAATCGTAAAAAATGTTAATAACTAACTAAAGTAAACATTAACGAAAAGTTATAAGTAAGTACCCAAATTTTAATCACAGACAAATTCTGCTTTTCGTGTATTGAGCAAAAAAAATTTTTGTTAATAAAAGAAAGGTACAGGATAGGTTTAAGAAGAAAGGCACAATAATTCGTTCGTATTTGCTAAATTAATAATGTTAAAAAAAATAAACATGTTTGGAAATAAAAATATTTTAATCCACTTTTCTTCGTCAACGTTCCAAGGAAATTGTAGATTAAACATTCAATATATTATTTCTTTTATTTTAATTGCAAAGAAAGGTAACTCAAGTTAATTAAAAAGCTTAAAAGTTAATTAAAAGTTATTTAGTATTTGTATTCGTTACTTTACATCTTTCTGTAGCAACACATTTATAATTATCTGTGCATATTATCTTTAAAAATACATACAGAAAAACCTTTTTAAAAATATTTTAAATACATTTATAATTATTTGATTTAATACTTAATAAGAAATTTAAATTATCCTTTGTAAAAAGAATTTAATGACAAAAATTTATCATGCTTGTTAAAAACATGCTTAATTTATTAATAAAAAAAATACTCGAAAAAAGGAAATACTCTGCTGTGTTTATTAAATAAAATCATTTCTGTAATTTCAAAATTAAAATGTTTTCTATAAATTATAGTTAGAATATTTGAATTACACTTAAAAATTATCTTAAAAACTAAATTCAGTCTATCCCATATAAATCAGATTGTTTAATCCATCAGTCTGATAATCGTAGCATATAAATGGTTTTCTTTGAGATCACACTGACTACATAACAACTACACTGACTTGCATAAGCCTAAAACTGTCTTCTGACGTTATTCGTTATACGTTCGACACACAAACTTAGAAGAAGTTTAACTAAAGCACATTACAGTCCTCTACTTTTCATGTTTATGACAGCCATAAAAGTTCTTGGACACGAAAGTCTAAAAGTTTAGCCTTGTTTGGCTGGCGTGCTGGTAGATAATAAAAGCGAAATACAATTATTTCTATTCCACGTGTATTTCCCTATAGCTATAATTAATTATTTTTCAAACACCTCTCTGAAAGAATATTATTTTCCAAAGCATTCAAGGTGATGAATATTAAATTACTTTTGGAATTCGGTCGGAAGAACTTTCAAAACTATTTAGATATTTTGTTTTAAGTGTTTATTTCTATTGATTGCTTTAAAGGTTCACGTGAAAATACAGATTTTATTTCTATAATTATGTTTAATTTGTGAAAACATTGCATATATCAATGGGCTCATGATAGTGTACGGTTATTCATATATAAGAGAACGCGATTCTATTAATGGTGTGAATACAGTAACTACTGTCAAATACAGTCAAGACTGTGGCGAAACGTTAAATTGAGAGTTAATAGAAAGTTTTTGCATACTGTATTTTGGACGTCCGTTAGCTTTTTCTCCCTAGCGCGCATGCTCATAGGAAATTGCGTATGCGTATCTGTAATAATTTTTCCTATGAGCATGCGCGCTAGGGAGAAAAAGCTAACGGACGTCCAAAATACGGTATGCAAAAACTCTCTAATATCTGGTAACAATTTTCATAATTTTTTTCATACTATTCGCATATTCTGAGTAGTACATCGAATCCTATTGAAAGACATTAAGCCTCCCCACAAATCATTGTAAAAAAATGAAGACACGTCAACAATTACTGCCATTATAGCATGTCAAGAACACGAGGTCAAATTGATAGACAATATCTGGTGAGGGTTTTTCATAATTTTTACCATACGAATTCCGAACTGTTGCAACTGAAAATACTAACAGAAGACATTATTCCCAATATCATTGTATAGAACAGTAAATTCATCAAAATGGTATTTTAAATTATAAAATTTTACAACAGGACATCTCGTGAATCTTCTTTTTTTTTTTTCAGTTTTTTATCATTCACCGTATGAATTTCTGCTTCTATTTCAATAGAATAAATCAACACAAAATATTTTTTTCAAAATTATGCTCTGGTTAATTTTCCAACAACGTGCATGAAAAATAGGCCAACGAAGTCCAGTTAGTGATGATTAAACATTAAAAAAAAAGGTATCGTAATTATTCTAAAGTTGTTCATGAATACATATAGTTTCGTAACAGTGCAAGATTTATTTGAACTTTAGCATCATTCGCAAATCATTCGAATGAACGAATTTCTTGGTGTAAATAAGGGAATAAAGGAAAAGACGGGGTCTGATAGCCGAGTGACTCTGGCGCTCCGTAAAACAGATTTCGGGTTTGAGTCGCGGCGGTGCCATGGATGTTGGTAGTGTTTCTGAATCCACTTAAAACCGTAGGTCACGATGTAATATGACGATAGAGCGTTGGGCGTGGGGCTGACAACCATACCCCGTAAACAAAAAAAATCATCTGTCTCGTATCGGCCAGTATACAGACTTCGCCGACCATGGGGCTGTTGCGCCAATGAAGAATTGAAAAGGAAGGAGCCATTTAGTAAAAATAAGTTCAGGAATTATCTTTCTTACATTAGCAAACTTCTTAACTTTAGTATCATTCTTAAAGCATTTGATATAACGAAAATCATGGTGTGTATAAGGGAAGAACATAGAGAGAACAGGATCATCTTTGTAAAATAGGATCAGAAATGCAATATTGATATTGGATATTTACTATTAGAATAACAAGCCCTTCAAGGAATATTCAGAAACTCTTAGAAGATTTCACCGTCATTGTTATTCCCCAAAAATTATTTGAAAAATAAATATCGAAAAGAATATTTAGAAAAAATATATAGATAAAAATGTTTTCTTTAAATTCTTGCTGGGAAAGTAATATTTCAGCAATAGAACAAAATATGTGGTGAATATATATATATATATATATATTAAGAAATTAAACAGGAATAGGATTTAAAACAATATCCATTATAATTTTTTCAGAATTATGAGCAAATGATTAAATATTCTAAGAAAAAAACTTCAAAAGCAATTATTTAAGATAATAATCCTTCAATGTCCATCACAGATGATGAATCGAGGATAAATAACACTCAAAGTAAATTAAAAAGATATTTCAGCATGTTAAAATGCCATTTCAGTTCGATTACTGTGCACACCAGGAAAAATTCTTCGATAAAAAAAAATTGCTACGTGACCAATAAAAGAAAATGGGCACGCCAAAAAGATGATTTACATATTTTTATATTCCAGCCCATTAACTTTTTTTTATTTTAGCATATTTTTCCACTAAGATATTAAATATTCAAATAGTCGAGAGCCTATCGCCCATTCTACTGCCCAAAAAGTAAGACCACATATTTTTTTTTTTTTTTTCGAAAACTCTTTATTTATTCTTAGAAATTTATTTCATCGCCTTCGAAGTAATTCCCTCCGGACACCATGCACTTATGCCAACTTTTTTTTCCATTCCTTAGTGCATGCTAAAAAGTCATCGACCGGGATGGCCTTCAAAGCGCACAGCGATTCACGTTGAATCTCTTCAATCGACTCAAAACGGTGTCCCCGGAGTGGTATTTTGAGTTTAGGGAATAGCCAGAAGTTGCACATTGTGAATATAGTGGTTGTGGAACGATATGGGTTTCATTTTTGGCGGAAAAGTCACGAAGAATCAATGCAGTGTGAGCTGGCGCATTCAGTGTTTTCGGTACCAATACCTTCTGCAACATTCTATATGTTTCCGCAAACAAAATTTAATGCAAGTTCTTTGGTCAATGAAGTCAGACATTTCAAAAATTGCTGTAACCAGTTTCAGTGTCTCACAAAGCCTAGCGTAACTCAAACACTAATGAATATTTTGTCGTCAAATTCCACACTATTCATTATATTCTAGAATAGTGCCAGCAACATAAAAAGAGAGAAAAAAAAATGAAATTCCATAAGCCCCTGGAATTTTAAATTGAAAATTGGTTTTACTTTTTGGAAACAGTAGTATATATATATATATATATATATATAATTTGAGCCAGAACTTATATTTTCACTGTATACAAGAAAAGTTTTGTTTTTGTAATGTTGGCATGTATTTTTTTCATTGGAAAATAATTAGAAAACTACATAAATGAATAATTGTTAATGGTCACTAATCATTATTTTTCTCGTAAAATAATATGATTATAGTGCCAACAATAGATGATTTTAATTTATCAGCACACGTTATCATTCAAAATTAATTTTATACCACATCTGACTCTTTTGAATTCCCATTATTTAAATTTATCCAGCATATTTATTTTATAATATTATATTTAAGAATCAATAGATATATTAAGTTTATTTCATTTTGATGCAATGGGAATTGAAAATATATTTATATGAAAATTGAAATTGCTTTTGAATTGTGTAATCCCTTAGAATTCAAAGGTGCATTATCTATTTATTATTCAATAATCTTTGATGTTGAATGAAATTATTAAATTTATTTTTTTATTATTATAGAGTATTTCAAAGCTACAATATAACGGAAATTTATATGTAGAAAAATGGAACGAACATTCTAACCGCTTTATTATTTTTATGATATACATCGTAACAAATGTAAGTTTGTATTCTCATACATTAAATTTTAATCTGCTCTTTTATGCTGCAATTGAGTTTAAAATATGATAATTTATGGGTTATGAAGGTATTTCAAATATTTATTTCTTATATTATAATGCAAAATTTGAAAAAATGGGAGACGTCTGACCTTAAAGTTAATAATGTCATTTGTTAATTAATCATCTCGAAATCTACAGAAAGAAAATAAAGTAGGGCGTGTGCAAATTTTTAACTAACAAAGGAATCATTGTAGTGAACACTATTTTGGGGATTCAACCAATCCTCCTCTAAAATGGTGTAACTGAAAGCTCCCTGACTAGCCATTTAAATCTGCAAATACAGACCAAAATATTATGGAAATGTTAAATTAAGCAAATATATTTATTAGATAACGTCATTTTCTTTATTTAATTTCCAAAAATTAAACCTACATTTATGTTTAAAACTGTACATTGTACAATTTAAATAAGTAATCAATTGTAAATTGTACAATTTTAATAAGTAATCAATTGCACATTGTACAATTTTAATTAGTAATCAATTGTATATTGTGCAATTTTAATTAGTAATCAATAGTACATTGTACAATTTAATTTAGAAATCAATTATACATTGTACAATTTAAATTAGTAATAAATTGTGCATTGTACGATTTTAATTAGTAATCAATGGTATATTGTGAAATTTTAATTAGTAATCAATTGTACATTGTACAATTTTTTTTAGTAATCAATTGTACATTGTAATATTTTATTTAGTAATGAATTGTATATTGCACAAAATTGTAAATTGTATATTCTTTTAAAACAATTAACTTTTTAAATGTTGTTTTTCTTCGAGAAAAAAATTTGCAGATTTTAACAAATAGTTAATTAAAAAATATTACTACATCTTTACTAGTAAATCATATACTGCACAACAGGTTTTTAAAATTAACTATAGGTGTACTAAAATATTTAAAATGTTAACTATCCCTTAACCGTTTTGTAATAGTAAATGAAATGGAAAACAGTTTTTTTTTCCTTTTTTATATATCATTGAGTTGTGTAAGTAAACGGGAATTTAAAGCAACAATTCTAAGATGCATTAAGTAACTAAATAGAAGTCTTCAAAGTTTAATGTTTTCGTACGGTTAAACTAAATGAATTCACAAACTCATAAAGTCATAAAATTTTTTTGAAAACGTTCTAGTTATTTTTTTTGAAGAATCAAAATATATGCTTCATTTCTAAAAGCTTAAAAAAAATATTTTTCTTTGTAAATTATTAAAAAAATAATAAATTTATTTCTAAGAAGTATATCTTTCTTCAAATGAAAGGTTTTCATTATTCTTTCTTTTACTCTTTTCAGAAAAACCGTTAATTTTACTCAACAAAAAGTTTTTTTTTCTTAAGTAAAGCACGTAGACAATCAGGCTTTCTTTTACTTAGAAATAAAAAAATAATTCCTGAAAAAAATGTTAAGTTGTAAGAAAATTCTTAATAGCTAAACCACATATTTTCATTCGCTTACTAAGTAAATGTGTATGCTGCTTTTTTAACTTCCTAAATAAAGACTTTACCAAAAAAAAAAAGGCTTGTAATTCATTTCTTAATTGATGATTCGTGCATTAAAAAGAGACCCAATTTTTTTTAAAAGATAGTGCCTATCTTTGAAGAATTATTGAGTATATATATTTGAAAATCACAATTTAATCGAATCGTAATTATTATTTTAAGTAATTAAAAATTTTCTTTTGAAATAGTATAATTGAAGCATAATAATTCAGAAACATTATTGTATAAAAAGATTTTCAAGTACTACATTAGAATTTACCATTAAAAAAACGTTAAAATTAAATAAATTATTAATTTCTAACAAATAAACTTACATAATTCGATGAATAATTTGACAAACTTACATATTAGAGGAGTAATGAACATGGAGACGTTAGAGAGTAAGAAACTTGAACTATTCTATTAATTTTTTATATAAAATGTGCATTCTACATAAACAGTACGCATGGCTAAGATTAGTTCATATAGTTAAAAATAGTACACATTGCTACCAGAAAGTTTTCTAGAATTGGCCAAAAAATCAAAGATATTCAGATTTATTGAAAAATATTAACAGAAAATATGACACAATAGCAAAACATGTATTTTTCCAGTGCACAATGAACATTATGAATTTCAGAATTATTCAATTTTTTTTTGTAAAGCTACCAGAACAAATGATAAAGCAATATATGGTTTTGGGATAGATCCCAAATTGTTACTTTTATTGGTAGTTATAAATATAATTAATATGTTATAAATCATTACATACATTCTGGACAGAAATGTTACATGTAATTACAGGTATACGAAAAATTTGATTCGCGAATTCTTAAGATGTCTAAGGACTTATTACATAGATTATATATGCAATTACATTATTGCATATTTTATATAGATCAATGATATAGATGCAAAAAAATGCATAGATATATAAGTTTTCTAAAAACATAACAATCTTTTGGATATTTTTTTAACCAAAGGTTTATCTGCATTCGTAAGAAATCCCGAAGATAGGATTGTTTTAAGTTTATTCGTTTCACGGCTTTATAATCAAAAATGAAGGAAACAATGACTTCATATCTAGTATGTGATTTACCTGGTTACATATTTTGCCACGACATTAATTGTTTCCTGTTTCACGTGTTAATGCCTTGAAATTCACGTTTTTAAAGTGTGCCTAGTTTTGATTGCTAGGGAGGGAAATATATTTAAAAGTATAAAAAAAATCCTCCAATCGAAATTAGTTCAAGATATCATTTCAAGAATTTTGCTCGTAATTTTAACTCTTTGGCTTGCATATAGAATTTTAGAAAAAGTGCAAATGTGCTTAGAGAGAGTGGTCTGTATCAGAGTTAATAGCTTGATATTCTTCATTGGCGCAAGATCCTGATGGTCGGCAACGGTCTTCTTCCCACTGGCAGATTTCAAGACAGGAGATGTTTTCTTTTTACCTGATAGGGCTGTCAGCTCTACGCTCAACGTTCTAACAGTCCTGGTTGACCGACATCTACGGTTTAAAGTGGATTATTTATACTATTATACATATTTCTCACATCAACCCAAACCACTATACACCACTACATCCAATTTCTCCATCCACTACCCATGGCACCGCTGGGACTCAAACACTAAATTTGTGACACCAAACGACAAAGGGTTACTCACTCGGCCATCAGGCCGTATAGTTTGAAGCACTTCTGTTAAATTTTCATAAAAATTAATTGGTGTAATTGCGTAGTTGCAAAATAAAGTAAATTGTATAAGTTCATCACATTTCTTAAATTTGTTGCTCCACGAATCACATGTACACATACGATGCTATACAAAATTGTTTTGTTTTAAATGTTCAAATGTTTTATGTTATGCGTTTTATATTTCTTACGCAAAAAATATATTTTATTCTTAATCATCCCTTAACTGCTTATAATACCAATTAAAATATTTATCAGAAGAATTTTTGTTTTTGATACAGAATATATTATTTTTCCTTTCGAAATTTAAAAACTGTTAATTCTTTTTTAAGGTATTTAATAAAATATGTAAGTAATTAGAAGGCAAATAGAGATAAAATTTATTGTCATTTATTTCAGACATATTATTTTCTTAAAAACAAAAACAACTTTTGGAAACTCTAAATATCTTTAGCCTTCAAAGACTTCGCGTAAGTCTATTTTTATGTTCTTGTTTTATGCTTTTGATAAAAATCGAGTTGGAAGAAGAAAAAAAAAACTATCGGGAGTCCGGAAGAGTTGGAAAAAGTTTTCGACAGGTTTGAGGCAAAAAAGTTCGAAGCTGCTGATAAGAGAGACAAGTATAAAGTGTTAAAAAGTGCTGATAAATGAGCACTTCTTCCTTAGTGATTAACTTTCTCAAACTAAAACGAAAAGAAAGCTGATAAATTGCATAGCTTGCTTTTTTTTTAAATTTCTTGTGCGAATATAGATATTTAAGAATAAGTACTTAGCATATATCGTTTTTTTATGGTGAACGAAGAACTAGAATTATGCATATAAGATAATTATTTATTAAATTCTTAGTAATAACTGAGCAAAATCTAATCTAACGACAAATAGAATAGATTGCTGTTGTTGTAACTTATCCTCGGTGTCCTGTAATGCAGGAAGGACATTCCATGGATAGTCTACTCATGGATGGAGGTAAAGGGATAGCTTCTGTTGGAGCCTGTAGGAGCCTGGAAAGGAGGTCCCGTAGGTAGTAGACTGACTTGACTTTGAGTATTGCGTATTTGCGTATCGTATGGGAGAAAACCCAGAAAACTCAAATCAGGTAGTCTGACTAACGAGGCAATATGCTGAACATCACAAAAGCCACTTTTGACTTTTTTAATTCGTTGCGCGAATATGGATGTTTAAGAATAAGCACTTAACTTGAATTTTTTTGGTATGGAGATGAACAATATTTATTAAATTTTTAGAAATAACTGAACAAAACAATCTAACTACAAATAGGCGAATAGAATAGAATGTTGTTGTTATGACTCATCCTCTGTGCCCTGCCTGAGCGAGACGGACATCCCATGAGCAGTCTATTCATGGATGGAGTTGAAGGGGCAACTTCTGTTATGAAGGAGCACTTGTAGGTACAACAACTGACTTGGCGTTTTTTCATACCTTGTCTATTGTTTTTTCATATCTTTCATATCATATCTTGTTTTTTCATATATTTTTTATAATAAATTATTTACTCATAATAAATTATAAGTAAAAATTACATTAAGTAAGCATTATATTAAAAAATATATTTCAAAATATTACAAAATTATATTACAAAAATTAAGTAAGCATTACAGTACTTTTAAAACATACGTTATTACATAGAATCAAATATTGTGATTGAATTTAAAATCTATAAACATATTAATCTAATAACGAGAAAAATCACAGAAAATTCATATCAATTAACATATACCCAGCTATTTCATATCAAATAACTTATCAAATTACATCCATTAAATGAATAATTTTCAATAGTAATCAAAAATTTACTTTTAATTATTCATTTATTTCGGTTGAACTTCAACAATGCTGTAATTTATAAGAATAAGTAAAAAAAGATCTTTTAAATAACTGTTAAAATATGTTAGTAAATCATCAGAAATTAATACAAAATAAAATTTTCTTATTGCTTTATACCTGTAATAAGTATTTCAATGTAGTATTTTGTAAATAAATAGTCATAAAGTAACCGTAATAAAATTAGCATTAAACATAATAAGACTAAATAAATAATAAACGCAACATTAATGCCGGACTCTTGGCTAAGTGGTAACGTGAGCATTAGGGCGGTGGTTCAATTCACTGGCGGCGCTGCTGTAGACACTGTTTAAAAACACGAGGAGACTCGATGGCGTTTGTGATATTCAGCATCTTGCCACGTGAGTCAGACTACCTAATGGGAATTTTCTGGATTTTCTCTCATACGATATGTAAATGCGGGGTAGCTCACCCTAATAGCCCTCCGTGAAGCACTGCCCTCCTTCTTCAGCGACATGGACTCAACTCAAGACTTCTGCCTACGGGTGTTCCATCGCAACAGAAGCTGTCCCTCTTTTCCCCCTTCTATGAGGGATACGACAACCACTTAACAATAGCAATAGATATGTAATTCAACTTTCAAATCGGTCTAAATAGTCAACTTTCATTTCGATCTAAATAGTCAACTTTCAAGTCGTTCTAAATAGTCAACATAATATCTAAATAATAGTCTATCTAAATAGTCAATTTAATATCTAAATAATGGTCGATATAAATAGTTTATCTAAATAATATTTGATCTAAATAGTCAACTTTCAATTCGATCTAAATTGTCGATCTAAATAATAGTCCATCTAAATAGTTTATCTAAATAATAGTTGATCTAAATAGTCACCTTTCAAGTCGATCTAATAGTTATCTTAATAGTCTGCAAATACTAAAAAAGTAGAACTATTGGACGAAAAGAACTTTTTATGAGATCTTTTGGATTCTTTAATTCTATTCTTACATCTTTAAAAACAATTACAATTAACCCTGTATTACTTAGAGAAAATGGAATTAAGTTAAATGATTTCGCTTTAATTTTAAAATGCAATTTCCAGTTAACGGAAGATTATTCGGCAATTAAATGATTAATGACAAAGATTAAGAAAATTGCGAAAAAGGAAGTAAATATTTTTAACCTTTGACTTAACTCGGAAGAGCGTTTGATTAATTATTCATTCGAAGAAGAATGACAAGTTATTCATTTTAGGTAAAAGACTCGCTCATTATCATACTGATTAGAAGTCAGTAAAATGTTTGTAATTTATTGGAGCCATAAGAATGATTGATCTGGAAATTCAAAAATTTGTTACAGTTCGAGACTTTATTCATTATGTTAACATAGTTCCACGTAACAGTTTATCATCACTCAGTCCGAGATAATTTTCTGATTTATTGCGTTGAAGAATAAAGTAAAGAGGCAATGGTCATTGTGAATTTTCATTAAGGAAATTATATTTATAATCTCTGTTTATTTTAATAGATTTAATTACTTGGATTTTTAAACTATGCTTTCATTTTGAAAAAGATAATAATTTCAGTAAAAGGTATTGTCGGATATGAGTGTGGTCTTGGTTCAGTGTTCATAGATTACAAACTCTGAGTAAATTATTTCTCAAAATAAAAGCTTGATGCTTAGCTGTCATATGTATTAATCATTATTGTGTAGATTTTCTTAGAAGATACTACACAACTATAATACATAACACACAAAACACAATTAAACATTATTTAAAAAAATCATCTTAAATTATCTAATCTTTAGTTGTCTTTGAAGCACATAAACAAAATTATAAACATAATTCCATACTGTAACCAGGCTTTTTACTACACAATGCAAATACCCCCCCAAAAGAGTACACGGGTCTTGCCGCTGAGAAACGTTTATTAGTACAGAGTAATAACGCGCTTCTGTTGAAAAACGTTTAGTTTACAGTCTCTCATCATAAGAGGAAATATATTGAACGCAAATTTGCGTATAAGATGGCCTGCAGACTTTCACCCGGAGAGGAATTTTTTTTGAGCATTCAATGAGTACCTGGGATCTTTATTTTCGGCTTAGAATTGGAATCCTTCCACGAATCTTTAATTATGTGTATTTAATTTGTTAATTGTCTGTAGATTTGAAAAAATTGTTAAATTTGTTAAATATTGTCTGTGTATGTGGTGTTCGTGGGCATGTAAATAAATCTGTGTATTCTAAAATCTGCGTCTCAAACCAAATACACCCAGTTCCAATCCAGTTGCACAACACACAACTCTACAGTCTGAAGTCCTTGTGGTCAGAACCTGGTCAACGTGGGGCCCCCTCAAACAGACAACACTACAATACAGTAAATTAATGTATTTGATTGTAAATATATATCTCATCTGATTTTATATTACGTATCTAAAGAGTAAATTATTAATTTCTAGAAAGCAACAATAAATTAATACATTTGAAAATTTATATTTATCCCCTTTTTTTATAATATTCAAAACTTGATTATAAAAACTCATATTTGTTTTAGCTTGTCAACATTGTGTTAGTAGTTTAAAAAAAACCTGCTTCTTCAAACTACTACAGTAATTAAGATTACAAACATGTATACGAAATTTCTTCCATCTAATTCAAATATAAATCTTACTATTTAAACATGTATCCTGAATTAATAAAAAATATTGTCTTCAACTCGGCATTCATTAACAGAAAAATTCGTTTTGATAGGTTTGCAAAGCTGAGTGTTTTTGTTAATTTCTTAATTACAATTTATGCTGAGAATCTAATATTTCTAACGTCCAAAGCTATGCTGGAATTAATTCGCAAACAAATGAATTTTTTTTCATTTATTCCTATGAGTAAAAAAACGTAATAATCCTAAGAATGAATTAAAATTGTTAAGACCAAAATATTCTTGTTAAGAATTTGCCGCATTTAGAATAATTCAGCGAATCCAATATTTTTTTTTCTTGACAAAAAAAAAAGTCTTCATTTAAAAAAAGCTGAAAATTTAAACATCGCACCATTAAGTACACTATCTTAAATTAAAGATAATACCGGAGATTATCTCAAGCAAAAAAAGCATTAAGGAATCCTTTTCACATACGGATGTGCTAAAATGTACCCATTAAATGTGTAAGGAATAAAAAAAAAGGAAATGCCATTAAATGGAAATCAAATTAAAAAAAGAAAAACATCTCAGAAGTGTTGGACTTAAGCCAAACGGAAAGAAGATTCGAATACTCGAGTTTCAAAAATCGTACGGAATGAGTTTAAAGTATTTTTGTAAAAGAATAACATACAAGAAATAAATTGAATTTCAACAGCGATGTTTATGTTAAAAATCAAATCTGCAACTTTGCCTTTTCTAAAAAAGTTAAGTAGAACTTCCTTCAGTATGTGAATGAAAGGAAGGAAGGATTGCTGGGAAAAGTTTGAGGCGGTTTGAAACTCCTGCACTTCATAACTTAATTTTCTCAAAAATTTATTTGTAACTTAACGATACAAAAGAAAAGATGGATTAAAAATTGTTCAACTTTTAAAAAGGCAAACATCTGAGACTGAAAATAATTTAACGACAGCTACCTATTGGATTAAATATAAAATATATAAAGTTAATTGAATTTTTATTTAAAAAATGTCATTGAAATATGCTAATAACTCCGCTTTACTAATGCCATTAGACTTTTAAATATTTTTCAAACATGATTAAAAAAATAAAATCAGAATTAACGTATTCATCGCCATATAATAAACACTGCCACTTCTATCAAACCAAACGCATCCTGTTACAGTCCAGTTGCACAACCTACAATACTAAAATCTGTGGTCCAACATGCGTGCGTCCGAACATGCGTAAAATGGAGTCCGCTAGAACCGACAATATTCCAATACAGAAAATTAGTATATTTAATTATAAATATATTTCTCAACAGATTACATATTACATATCTAAACAGTAAAGTAATACATTTGAAAATTCATATTTTTCCCTTTAATTTTATAAACTTGATTATAAAAAAGCATATTTATTTCAGCTTGTTACCATTGTTTTAGTAGTTTAAAAAAAAACATGCTTCTTCAAACCACTACGGCATTTAAGAATATAAAACATATATAAGAAATTGTTTTCATCCAATTCAAATATAAATCTTACTATTTAAACATGTATCCTGATTGCACAATAAAAAAAAATGTTTTCAACTCAGCATTCAACATTCATTTTGATAGGTTTACAAAGTTGAGTTTCTTTGTTAATTTCTTAATTACAATTTATGGTGAGAATCTAATATTTCTAACGCCTACAGTTCTGCTGGAATTAATTCGCGAACAAATGAATTTTTTTTTTATTTTTTTTAATAATTAAAAAAAAAAAAACGTAATAATCCTAAGAATGAATTAAAATTGTTAAGACCAAAATATTCTTGTTAAGAATTTGCCACATTTAGAATAATTCAGTGGATCCAATTACTTTTTTTTTCGTGACAAAAAAAAAGTCTTCATTTAAAAAAGTTGAAAATTTATACATCGCAGCATTAAGTGCACTATCTTAAATTAAAGATAATACCGGAGCTTATCTGAAGCAAAAAAGCATTAAGGAATCCTTTTCACATGCGGATGTGCTAAAATGTACCCATTAAATGTGTTAGGAATAAAAAAAAGGAAATGCCATTAAATGGAAATCAAATTAAAAAAGAAAAACATCTCAGAAATGTTGGACTTAAGCCGAACTGAAAGAAGATTCGAATACTCGAGTTTCAAAAATCGTGCGGAATGAGTTTAAAGTATTTTTGTAAAAGAATAACATACAGGAAACAAATTGAATTTCAACTGCGTTGTTTATGTTAAAAATCAAATCTGTAACTTTGCCTTTTCTTAAAAAACTTGTAAGTAGAGTTGCCTTCAGTCTGTGAATGAAAGGAAGGAAGGATTGACGGGAAAAGTTTGAGGCAGTTTGAAACTCCTGCACTTCATAAATGAATTTGCTCAACAATTTATTTGGAACTTAACGATACAAAAGAAAGATGGATTAAAAATTGCTTAACTGTTAAAAAGGCAAACTTCTGAGACTGAAAATAATTTAATGAGAGCTACCGTTGAATGAAATATATAAATGTTAAAGAATTTTCATTTAAAAAATTTTATGGAAATGTTAATCACTCAGCTTTAATGTCATTAGAATTTTGAATATTTTTCATACATGATTAAAGTTAATCAGAGTACATGCCTAAATTTTCACTTGAAGCAAATAAAAAAAAAAACAAATATATCTAAGTCAGTCATAGTTAATGTATAGTCTGAACTGTGCGACTTCAAAGAACTGGAATATAGAAAATCATAAATATAAAAGCACCACAAGGTCGTTGTCTTCAAAAGAAGAAATTTTTGAGGCCCCCTAAGGTTAGTCTTTAGTTTGAATTTAGAAACTTGAAGAAACAGAAATATAATAACTTCTAATTCATAAATTTACAATACAATATCATTAGCGTCCAATGGAGATATGTCTATAAAAGTTATGGTCGGTCTATATTCTGAACATAGCAATTTCAATCAACTGGAACATAGCTTCTATGTCATAAATGTATAAAATATTGCTTTCACAACAAACTTTTTCCTATTCACATGAAAACGAAAACGTTTAATAGATTAAAAATTGTTTATTTTTTAAAAATGCACACATCTGAGATTGAAAATAATTTAACGACAGCTACCGTTTGAATTACGCATAAAATATAAAAAAGTTATCCAATTTTTATTTAAAAAATGTTATTGATGTATGTTAATCATTCAGCTTTACTGACATTAGTATTTTAAATATTTTTGAAACATGATTAAAGTTTATAAAATCAGAGTACATGTCTAAATGTTCACCAAAATAAAATCCAAAAACAACTTCTAAGTCAATCATAGTTAGTCTACATCCTGAACTTTGCGATTTCAAGAAACAGGAATATAATAAATTCTTAACCATAAATTTACAATACAATGTCACTGCCGTCCAATGGAAATAGGTCTATGAAAATCATGGTGGCCTGTATTCTGAACTTAAAAGACATGTTCCAATTGATCGATGCCATGTCATAAATATATAAATTATTGCTTTTACAATAACCTTTTTTTCCTTATTACATGAAAATGAAAACTCTTCATGTACAGCTAGTAACTTTACTCTAAATTTTTAAGATCTTTTTTGAGTAAAGATTTTAATATTTAAATGAAATTGCTATTTGCTTGCCGTATTAAAATGAAAATAGTCCTTAATTTTTGTTAGAAAAAATTTAAAAAAAACTTTACTTTCACGGAGAAAATATAATATGCATACAGAAAAAAATTAAGTAAACATTTTTAAAGTTTTAAAACACATGTATCTACGACCAGCTTAAAAAAGCAAAGTGTTTCTTATTATCGTTTTTGTGTTGCATAATGTTTGGCAACTACACATCATCCATTAGAATTACTCTAAAACTGTTTCAAAAGTCCAAAGGAAACTAATATTCGATTAATTTAAATTAATTTAACTGCTTAGATATTATTTTTAACCATTTCATTTTTTATTTAAAACGGTTAACAGTATTGGAGCACATATATTAACAATACTTTTTTATATTTTTCTACGGTAAATACACACAATTCTTTACACTGAGCTATCAATTTATTTAGTTTCTACAAACAATATTTAGTCGAATCTACGCAGAATCATTTCATTTGCACACCTAATCGTTTTTTTACTTAACATGCACAATAGAAATTCGTAAAATTTGTTATTTAATATTGAAAGGATTTGTCATTTAAGCAAATTAAACAGAAATTGTCCTTAAATTCAAGCTCGAAGCTTTCAGAAACTTTACCTTTAGAATTTCAGAAACAGAGAAATGTATTACTTTCAGAAGAAAAAAACCCACTTCTGTTGGTTCTGAATTTGCGTGCTTTATTGGTTGGAATTGGGTTTAATCTAGCATAAATGTTTAAAGTGATCTTTGGAACTTTTCCTTAGCAAATAGTTTTCTTTGAATAAATATTTGTACAGACTAATTACGTTCGCAGGAGGAATTCTCACTTTGTTAAAATCGCGATAAAACGTTTAAAAAGTTTAAGTCGTTTAAATTATTAATAATGTTCTTCTTCATTTAAATTATCCCTTGATGGATTCAAATTTGTTAGTTTATATATTTTAGAAAATAAATTTTTTTTAGTATTAATATATATATATATATATATAGATAGATAGATAGTGGTGTCTAGGGATATTTAAAATGTGTAGTGTTTCTCTTGGAAAACGAGTAAACTTGGCCGTGATAAGTACATTAAATGGAGGAATATTTGCTTTTATTTAATTCATTTTAGTAATTAATTTATTTCCAATAATAGGTTAAATTATTATTTGATAGTAGTTCAATAACAAATAGAATAGATAGTACAGTAGAGATGGATAGTGTAATTCCAAATTGAAAATAAAAATGTCAGAATCTATAAAGAATACACTGTAAAAAATACACACATTTATTTTAAAAAGATATTTCGTATTAAAAAAACTCTTTTATTAAATTAATTTGACTTTTAAATGAGTTTACTTAATTTAAAAAAAAATATATTATAGGATTTCTATTTTTCTACATTACTTCTTACACAAATTAAAATGAATAAATTTATTTGTATATTTTTTAGTTACTTGGCATCATTAAAAAAATTGTGGCTTTTATACAATTGCATAAAACTACTACTACTACACCACACCACATCACTGTGCCTAGAGCTGAGTTGCCCCTATACAGTTTGGGAATGATGCGGGTGAAAGGAAAGGACGCACGATGGAGGCGGAAAAGTTTTGCATAATTCACTTTTGGAGGTACAGAAGCTGAACAATGGGGAAAATTCATACAAGAACAGAACTAAATGTCAAAAATTTAAAAAAATTGCAAAAGGAGGAATATGAAATGCGAAAAATAAAAAACGTTAGGTAAGAGATTTAAGAGAAAAAATTAAAAGCAATATGATACAATAAACACTACATAGGAAACTGCAACTAAAGAAGAACTGTAATCTTATTTGTTTATATAAGCTTAAATACTTTATCTAGATACTTTTTATACCGCGCCATTTAAAAAAAAATCATTTAATGAAGAATAAAATGTGACATTTGCATAAGTAGCAGCATCCATTTTAAAAATAATATCTTGTCAAAATGGACACGAAACTAACTTCCAGCCTTTAGATATACTTTTTTATTTATTTTCTTACTTAAGTGCTGCTTTAGTTTTCTTTTTACATTACTTCTGAAAAGTTTTTTTTTTATTATTGCGTACCGCTTATTGATAAAATGCAATCACAAATTTCAATAAAATCATTCTTTGCAGTTTATGAAAAAAGTACATTTGAATAGAAGTATTTGCATTTTTAAGCTTTTTCGGCGATGAAATTGAACCACTAAGTGTTGCGTATGATTTAACAAAATTAAGTCATAATGAAATTCAGAATCATTTAGATAGGAAACAGTCCATTTTTTAAATGGTTGTTGAATATATTTAAGTATTAAGTTAAAAAGTTAAGTCATCATTTTTAACTATCCATTTGCATTTTATTTTCAGCTTGGAGCAGAAAAAGAAATTATCGCTTGCTTTTATAGTATTTACAATTTTTTGCTTTATAGTTATTTCAAATAATTCAATAAACTGGACTTTTAAAAAAAAGTAAGATTTAATAAAAATATAACCAATAATCCTATGTGAAGATTAAAATCTTTTTTTAAAAAGGATATTTTTTCCCAGAAAGCAAACAAAGTTCTCATTTTAACAAAAGCTTTTAAAAATGACAAAAAAAATACCAAGTGGGAATAATGAAATTAAAACATCCAAACACAATTAAATATAATTATTGTTTGAAGAAAGTCTTACCATCTGAAGATATTCTGAGCATAAAATTTCTGCGACTAAAATTGATTAAGTGTGAAAAAAAATTGAAAATAAAATAAAATTAAATGATTTTTTTTATCTTTGGGGAATAAAACAACAACAGTAAACATATTTTAAGAGGTTTGGTTGTTCAGATGGAATCGTAAATTAACGAGTTTCAAGGCAGATTTGACTTTTAACAAAGGCGGTTCCTCATTTATAAATGCAACAAAAGTTCATGAAACTCTCAGAGGATACTGAACTCTTTGGAAATTAGAGAAATCGGTTTTTTCCCTAAGCTTTTAAAAGCTTTTTCAAATGTATTGGTGAATAAATGGGATATAATGGTTGTGATTATTGTAAGTAAATTGAGATGAAAAAATATGTTTGAAATAAATTGTTCATTTTTGCTTAATATCAGGTGTTTGACAGGCTTATTATTATTATGATATGGCTTATTAATTAGCCATTAATGAGCCATATTTATATCAGGTTCAACTTTACACAGAGTAGCTATTGTATTAATCTCCAAAGGATTGTATTCTAGAGATTTTTTAGATTATGTTGCAATTAAGAAAAACTGGAAAAGCTGTCATGTTGTCACTCAAAAGAGATTAATAGTGCAAAATTAGCTTCAAATTTTTAATGATTCTTATTAAGAACATGGAAATTGAAACCATAACTTTTAAATTTAATAGAAAAATCTATTTTTAGATGGGCTTCAATCATCATGGTAACAATAGCAGCTAGCGCATAAGAATGCACAATTTTAAATCCTCTGGCGCAGCTGATTGTTGTCAAAGCATTCATAAATTCACGTACTCGATGGCGATTATGACAGCGCAAGTAAGCATCGCAAATAAAAAGTTACGCTGCCTGGTGGGAGTTTTCCGAGTATTCTCTTTCATGGCAGCAAGCCCTTGAAATTATTCATAAAATTATACTTTTGTAACCATTGGCATATATACATACTTTTGGTATAAATAAATGTAAGTGATGCTCACGGATTTATAAATAATAATAAAAAAATTAATATAAATTATCATTATCACCTAAACATAAAAAAATAATATAAATTATCATTATCACTTAAACATAATAAACATTAATATGAATATGAAACATTAACATTAGTATGAAAACTTAATATTGAAAAACATAGAGTAGTAATTGTTATTAGGTAATTGCCATAGACTAGGCATGGTCAACCCGAGTTCCGAGTCTTCTCCTATGTGTCCACAAGTCCGTGAAAGTACCGATTAAAGCTATGCTTTTGTTATTTGTGGTGTTGTCATTTACTTTTAAACATACATATTAATAATACCCGATCCTATAAACAACTAGCTACACCGTTTACTTAACACACGATAACCATTATGAAATTCCGCAATAACCCTTACCACATTTTAAATCAACTAATTCGCATGCCTTCAGAGACTTATGTAAGTTGGAAAAGGAAACACACATGAAATAACACACAGACGAAAATTTCATAATTTAAAATATAAACAAAAATGTATTTATTGATATTTACAACAGTAAGCTTGAAATTAAAGTCATTTAATTAATGTTATCAATAAAAGTATAATTCAGACAATGCCTTAAATAAAATATAATTTATACAGTTGCTTGCAATTCTAAATTAAAGTTCAATAATATAATAACAAGGTGATTGACCTTACAGTTTCATAATTTGCCACGACAGCTGGGGAAGAAGGGCTCCTTTTTTTCTTTGTTAATTTTAATGTTATTAGTGATAATAATGCTCTATACGCACCATAAATCAAAGTCTTGGCAGCAAGGGTGCTCCGTCCAACCGCTCATGGGGCTCTTGTGTCAGCAGGAGACCAAGGGAAACTTGACTAGATAATGTAGCTTGGATTGTATACTTTCTTCTTTCAAGTCACGCTGCTGCCAGGGGTTCACCAGTGAAATCATAGAAGTATGCCAGAGCAGCCAGTCATTCCGAATCGCCGTCAAACTCCCAGTTTATATCTCTATATTTTGCGCTGGTGGTGTACAACCTTCTCAGCCTCGCTCAGGCACCTTCCTTCAAGCTCCGGAGTCTCCGTTCCTCGTCTCTTTTCTTTCTCTCTCTGTGTCCCCTTGCGATGTCCATCACCTCCATTTTATAGTTCATTCTCGGTGGGGTGGGGGGGGGGT